>CABHPQ010166047.1:45447-65017 GCA_902168405.1 Peromyscus aztecus
AGAGAGAGAGAGAGAGAGAGAGGGAGAGGGAGAGGGAGAGAGAGAGCGAGCTTGTCCTCTGTGGCACTGTCTCTCTTATTCTTTACATAGCCCCTCTGCCATTGGATGGTGCCTCCCACATTCAGGGTAGGTGTTTCTTCGTAGACTGACTCATTGGTGTGCTTTTCTAGTCTTATAGCACTCATACTGACTACCAAGATTGACATAGCAGGCATTATGGGAGGAAGGTCAGTTTATAAGTATTACAGAGGTGAGAGACCGAGAAGGTTCATTTATTTCACAGCACAAGATCACCCAGTACAAGAGAAGGGGTAAAACACAGTAGCCTGTCTCGGAGAGCTCTTGTGACTCATTGAAAGCCTGCTCTCTGTTCTGAGAAGACTGTCACCAAGATGCTTTACACTGTTAGGGGCAAGGCCAGGGTGTTGGCTTTGGGAGAAGTGGGTGGGGTGAGGCACTGGGGACAGTATTAAAGGCAGGGAAACCAGAGGCTGTAGATTAGCAGGAAATGGACAGACAAGAAAGGTCACACATGACAAATGCTTCAGTTATCACCTATTAGAAGTGGGCATCGATTGAATGTGAGGACAAGGAATCATGTACCCCATGGCCAGTCACACCTCAAAAGTAAGCATATAACATACACGTTAGAATCAGCTATCTGAAGATGGTCTCACTGCTCCGAATCCTTCTGCATGCCTGGACCATGTGCTTGGACTTCTGTATATTTCTTCATGTCTTTCCCACTCAAGAGCTCCAAAATAAAAAGGAAAAATGACTAAGAAGCAAAGACCTTTAAAATCTGCTCCTTTAGCTGAAAATATTGTTTAGCTTGTTGACCTGAGATCTGTTTGGATGTGATTGGATTATGACAGTGTATGGAGAGCATTTTTCACCTTCTGGGGCTTTTTCCACAGATAGCCCTGTTTAATATCTTTTTAAGGATAACAGATGGGAATGGAGAGGTGTGCTGTCCTTAGCAAGTTGACTAGAGCTATCATAACACCACTGAGCAAAAATAGCAACCAGATAAAAGGACTCTGCTGTGGAGCTTTGCCGGCTGCAAGGATCTCAGCACACTGGCTCCAGGTGCCCCTCAAAGGGTCAACATATTCAGAAAGGAGTGGAGAACTGCATTAGCTGTAGATTGGCTAATTAATCCAGCAGATGTTACTTGAGCACCACTTTCTATGGGTAATTCAAGACAAACAGTCTGTATTCTCTGGAAGCTCGTATTTTAATTGGGGGAGGAAGCAGGGAAGAGAGACAGGGAGGAGGAGTGAGACCCAGAGGAAAAAGGGGAGAGGGGGAGAGAGAGGGAGGGAGAGAGGAAGAAGGGGAGGGGGGAAGGGAGAAGGGAAGGAGGGAGAGGGAGGGAGGAAAAAAGGGGAGGGGAGAGAGGGGGAGGAAGAAAGGGAGGGGAGAGAGGAAGAGGAAAAGGGAGGGGAAGAGGGAGGAGGGGAAGGGAAGGGGCAGAGATTGGGGAGGGGTAAAAAGGAGCAGAAGGAGGTAGGAGGGAATTTCTGACAGGAGGAAGAAAACTAACAGAACAGAGAGCAGCTGTCCGGTTGCCTGGAGGGGCCATGGCCACAGCAGGATTTTCTTGCCTCTTGTATTTAGTACCCTGGGTTGTCCTGTGGTGTGTGAAATGCGGAGTGGATTGTATTTTAGCCTCTGCTTGTATTCAGCAATATTATTTTCTGTAACAATAGCAAAATTAAAAGAACAAGCATAATGATCAGGAAAATGAAACAGCGAAGTTTTAAAAGAATTTTGTTTACATTTTCAGGTGCCTCAAGTTTTTTGAATAAACCTAAAATAGATACTGTAGTAATGAAGGGGAAAAGGGGGAGCTACTCCATAGATTTCGTATCTGCTTAGCAAGGCAGAGTTTAATGCACTGGCTACAGCCTATGTAACAATATCTTAGAGAAATAACTCAAGTAATTATTATTAAATTTGTATTTATAAATGAAGAGATCTAAAGATGTATAATTTAGCCAGATATGGTGGCACACACCTTTAATCCCAGCACAAGGGAGGAAGAGGAGGGCAGATCTCTGAGTTAGAGGCCAGTCTGGTCTACAGAGAGAGTCCCAGCACAGCCAGGGATACACAGAGAAACCCTATCTCAAAAAACCAAACCAAATGAAACCAACCAACCAAACAAACAAAGATAAAAACATACAATTTAAATAAAATGAAATCATACTACTAATATTTTTCTGAATTAATTCTTTTTAAGAATTAGTTTTTTACTTTATGTATATGAGGATTTTACCTGCATATATGTGTGTGAAACACATGTGTGCCCAGTGCCCTCAGAGGTCAGAAAAAGGCATCAGATTCCCTGGAACTGAAGTTTTTTACAGGTGATTGTGATCTGCCATGTGGGTGCTGGGAATTGAACATGAGTCCTTGGGGAGAGCAGCAAGTTTTCTTAACCGGGGGGTCATCTCCCTAGTCCTTGACCTAAATCTTTAGCATCAAAACAGCTAGTAATTAAAATGAGTGAGCTCAAGTTAAAATATATTAAAATGCAGTAAAATACTCCATGTATAAACTGGTTTATACCTAACAAAAAACTATATCTCACCTCGTAATTCCCCCCTTCCTGCTATGGATTCTAAATATCAAATAGGAAAACAAATAAAAATGCCAAGCAGTCACAGCAAACGGCAGCACTAACACTCAAGTTCGTAGGACAGTCCTCGGCCTATTGTTTTCTCAAAACTTTCTGTTTAAATGCAAGACACCCAGGTCCTCAGGAGTTGCAGGCATGGGTCTCGCTTAAATCCAGCTCCGAAGATTATGGACGGGGATAACTGACTTCAGCAACCACATCTGAATCTGAGTGGTCTGTGTGTGTGGCCAATGAGGATCTCTCCAAATTAAATTTCATGCAGAATCTAATGTGTATCCAAGGAGAAGTAACAAAATTATAATAATTTAATATGTGTCATTAATAGCCCACTGGGGCAGTGGTTCTAGCCTTGAGCCTGGCTGAACACTTTTCAGCATGGCGACTGTTTCTCAGATCATGATAGTAAAATGTAAACTCGTGTTGGTCAGATTTCTGTTAAAAAAAAAAAGATTTTTATTTTTATTTACACCTATGTCATGTGTCTGTGTGAGTGTATGGCACATGTGTGGATGCCTTTGGAGGCCACAGGAGGGCGCCAGACCCCCTGGATCTGGAGATACAGGGGGTTTTGAGATGCCCAACAGTGGGTGCCGTGAACTAAACTTAGGTCCTCTGAAAGAGCCGGTGCTATTAACCCCTGAGTCTCCAGTGCTGCTCAGATTTCTCACTGCTTTGAGATTCTTCAAAGTCAGCAACCCCATTGTCACCCACACTCCGGCTCTTAGGGCTCCTTCCATCCTTAATGTCACTGGATTTTCCCCTAAGCTTTTCCTTGCCGTGTACCAGGTGCTTGGGATTCTCAGCTCTCTCTCCTATGGTAGGGAAAGGCTTGGGGGAGTGTCTCTGTGTTTTGTCTCTCATGATTTTTTTTGTTTGTTTTTTTCTTTTTGTTGTTTTTCGAGATAGGGTTTCTCTGTGTAGTTTTGGTTTCTGTCCTGGATCTCGCTCTGTAGACCAGGCTGACCTTGAACTCACAGAGACCTGCCTGGCTCTGCCTCCCAGTTGCTGGGATTAAAGGTGTGCGCCACCGCCGCCGCCCGGCCATCTCTCAGGATAATTTTTACTTCATTCTGAACTAGCACCTCAGAGCCTAACCTGGGAGTGGAGTCATCCACTCCTTCATTCAACTTGTGGCGCAATCCCATTAATACGGGAGAATGAAACACGGCAGATTGTATCCGAAATTACCGCACAGTCTTGTGGGAGAAACCGACTTGAGTGGTAGTTGACCTTCACACAGGAGATGACAGCTGTTCCCAGAGAACCCACAACTCCGTGAGGTGCTGGTAGACGAGCTGATCGGGAGAGACACTTGGGGAAAGTCGGGGCTCCTTCCTGATGGCTGGGCTCAGAGTCTGTGCGTTTGTAACCGAACGCCCTGTCAGCACTACGGCAGTGGGCTCTGCCAGAGTCACACTAAACAGACTCATCTCCGCTGGGGTGGGAGACAATAAAGAGGAAAGTGGCTCACAGTGGCAGAGAGGGGGATGAGTCTCCCTGAGACTCTCCAGAGGAAGGGCAGAGTCATTTTTTTCCTTAAGAAACGCCCTGACCTGCCTGGTGCAGCGCTGACTCCTCTTCCCAGCTGCCCTATTTACTGACAGGGGCTTTGATAGGAAATGCTTCGTGTAGCGCTTTTGACTGACTTCCTGTTAATTAACACACTACTTCCTCTCTGCCTAGACATTGGCAAGAATTTCCACGCTGAGTTGTACCTGAATTCCTGCCAATCTGTCTATCTTTGCGCTGCTTTGCATAATGCGCCTTGTCTGAGAAGGTGCTTGGTCAGAGCCACTGGCTTTGGGACAAGCTTAGAGTTGATTTCCTAAGCTGTGGCTTGTGAATGGTGACTGTCAGGGAGCCAACACACACTGCAGTAGGGTCAGGTTGGGAGATAGGTGGAGGGAGCACCCATGTTTTATGCATCGGGGAGCTGTTTTCTTTGGGGGAGGGGAGGAAAGACGAACAGAAAAGGGATTTGAATTAGAGTCAGAAGAAGCTGGGTGCCCAGTCATTTCAGGTCAGCGTGAACAACAGACACAGAGGAGCAGGGCCAAGACTGGACAGGTCCCGCTAATTAGCATCTGACAGCGGGGGCAGGGAATGGAGCTGAAGGTGGCTGCCCATGACTTCAGCAGATGGCAAAGAGAAGGGAAACTGGCACACACACACACACACACACACACACACACACACACACATTCCTTCTGTACTCATTGTCATGAAACTCAAGGCAGCCATCTCCTGGATGGTGCAGTGGGTCATGTCACTGGCGAGCTATGTGGTGTGGAGAAAAATTCACCCTTCCTGGATTGGTCTCCTCACGTGAAGACTGGCTTTTACAGTTTTCGAATTTTATTTTAAATGCATTATTTGTGTGTATGTGTGCAAATGTACAGCTGTATGAGCAGGTCATAGGACAACTTTCAGGAGTCTGAGCCACTGTGGGTTCTAAGGGTCAAACTCAGGGTTTCAGGCTTGCACAGTTAACTCATGGAGCCATCTGGTAGGGCTGAGGTTGGCCTTTTAAATTCACAAGAGGTTCTTTTCTCATGCTGAAGATCTAGGTTTCAGTCCTGGCCAGGGGTGGAGGTGAGGAGAGGCTGATAGACAAAAGGCTAGCTAGCTGGTATGTGGAGGTCTGTTGCTTGTATGCATTCAAAGGAGCTGGAGAGCCTGCGGGCTAAACATGCCACACCTTTCTTTCATGAAAGACCCATTTTCACATTAAAACAACAACATATTGATGGTTTAAAGAGAATAAGATATAGTCCTTGCTCTCAATGATAAATTGAGATAAATGGAAAATAACCCAAAATGTAAAAGCAGCCTGGGTACCCACCCAGGAAGGAAATCATGACTCAGACAGTTGAGTCAGCTGAGTTTGGGAGAACAGTTCTTAGAATCTAGAGGGGTCTGATTACAGTGTGTTGATCCATTGGTCTAGAAGCATCCACCACCAACACACTCAGAGCTCTTCCTGGGGGAAGCAGGATAGTCTTTGAGAGCTGGAGCTAATGAGGTCAAGGACATAGGGCTGTGTCTAGGCACAAAGATCAAGAACCTGTTGTCGGATGTCTACTGTGTTCTCTCTGCTGGATTTGCCCACAACTCCTCTGGGATCATCTGTGGGATGAAAGGAACTAGAGTGTCCGATAAGTGCCCTCCCCACTGTGGCCCACAGCCTCACAGGAGCAGCTTTCCTATCCCATCCCTTCAGCTTAGCTCAGGAAGGACCCTGACAGAAACTAGGAAGTGCAGCCTGATCTCATGTCAGCCCACAAGTCAGAGCCTGGATGGCTTCTCATCTCCGAGGGGACTGAAGTAGGTTCATGTAACCATGTCCCTCTGGGGACAACTTGCTTTTGCTCTTTATCCACAACCCTCCTGGATCTGTTCATCATGACTGATTGGGTATTCCAAACCTGTTCCCCATCTCCAGCATGTGGGTCAGTCTTTCCTGGACTGTGATTCTAATGCTGAAAACAATGACTATCTCAGCCCAGCTGGCAATATTGGGTATCAACAACTGTAGCTACGGTGGCCCTGCATCCTGGGACATGGGGGAATCGACAGTTCTCAGAGAAGGGAGTGTGGACCAAGCACTTGCTCTCAGGAGTGGGTTTTGCTCCTTTCATTACCAGAGTGCTTCTCATTCTATGAATGACTCGCAGATAGCCTGTCTTGCTAAATTATGATAGTATCTCCCTGAAGACAAGAACCAGGCCCCAGAGTCATTTCTGCATCCCCAGGGTCTAATAAGAAGACAGGAGTGCCCTTAGGCAGCAAGGGTGGGACCCACAGCGGATCATCTGCTAGCTATGCAGCACATCTGGCCACTCCCCTGAAAGGATGAGTGACATTCCTATTGAGCAGAGGGAATATGCATAAAGCATGTGGACTCCTTATTGGCTGGCTCCATGATGCACTAAAAAATGACCTATATCAAAAAAAGATTATGTCAGCCTCCATCCAGTTCTCACCATGAAATCCGTAAAAGCCTACTGGACAGGGCAACACATAGGTATTCCTCCCTTGGAGCCCCTCCCACTTCAAGACTCACTTTCTCAGACTATGTCTGAGTTTACTCTGTTCATTCCTTGTCCATGGTTTCTTGTTCTGCTTGGGCATGAGATAACAAACTCAATGACCTTGGAAGTCATTGGCTTGGGGTGGCTCTGGTGGCCACTGATTTTTCAAGTACCCCAAGCTTCTAGTTATGCTCATCAAGAGTCAAGAAGGTCTCCATTGCCCTTAAAGAATGTGTATCACTAGCGCTAGGCCAGGAATATGTGTTTGATATTCAGTGAATGTTTGTAGATGGAGGTAGTGAATGAAGGATCCCATCTGGGTCATCTGCAAGGCAGAGGATACAGAAGAGTGTGGGACATAGCACAGGATTTTATTTGTAACGCCCTGTCTTTCCTCTGCCCTACGGAAGACTCAACCCTGTTGGTTTCATAGCCAAACGTTGCATTTATTATATATTAACTTTCTTCACACACATTTCCTGTTAATTAACACAGTTCTTTCTCAGCAGATGAGCTGGCTGGACCTGCTGAATCAGTGTATCTGCCAAACTGTCCATCTTGTGCCTGCTTTGCATAATGTCTTCTGTGTGACTGTTTCCTAAGAAATGACACTTGGCTTCTGCTTTGACAGGAACATCTCCACCTTTGCTGATCTTTCCACGTCATAGATTTTGTTCTGTGCCCTTGGCAAAATTGTTTCCCAGCCAGCTGGCACTCTGTGGAGAGAGTTATCTGTCTCATTCAGGGATGGCAACCACTAACCATTTCACAGCCATTCTCCACTGAATTTATTAGGGTCTGTTTACAGAAAGCCAGCTTGTCTTTCTCATAGTTTAGAAACTGACCATAGGCTAAGGTTGAGTATCCACTTCTCTCACATCTTGGAGAGCTGGTCTTCCAGTTTTGTTTCCCTAAAAGCCACCTGTTAGCTAATTGCTTAAGCATGATGCTCCAACTAACATTCATAAGCATAACATTCTCTCTGTCTCTCTCTTTGTCTCTCTGTCTCTCTCTGTGTCTCTCTCTTTCTGTCTCTCTCTCTGTCTCTCTCTCTCTGTATCTCTCTCTCTCTGTCTCTGTCTCTCTCTGTCTCTCTCTCTGTCTCTGTCTCTCTCTCTCTGTCTCTGTCTCTGTCTCTCTCTCTCTCTGTCTCTCTCTTTCTCTGTCTTTCTCTCTCCTCTTCTCCCTCTCCCTGTCTCTGTTTCTCTCTTCCTTCTGTCTGGAAGAGGCAAGTGACTGAGTAGATTATAATCCCAAAATTCCTCTTCTTAAAAAAAAAATTAGGGCTGGAGAGGGGTCTCAGCTGTTATGAGCACTGACTGCTCTTCCAGAGGACCTGGGCTGAATTCCTTGCACCCACGTCGTGACTTACAACAGTCTATAACTCTAGTACTAGAGGATCTGATGTCTTTTTATGGCCTCTTCAGGCACTGCCTGCACATAGTACACAGACATAAAAGAGGATGGGGCAGGAGGACTTGTGTAGGCGCTTTTCTATCCAGAAGCCACTCTCAAACACACTAAGGCTTATATTAATTATTAATACTCGGCTAATAGCTCAGACATGTTACTAGCCAGCTCTTACATTTCAGTTAACCCATATTTCTTATCTATGCTTTGTCATGTGGCTTGATATCTTTTATCAGCACGGCATGCCCATCTTGCTTTTCCCCATGTCTGCTGGTGACTCCAGACTCTGCCCTTCTTCCTCCCAGCATTCTCCTAGTCTGACTCTCTTGACTAATTTTATTCTGTTCAGCTATTGGTCAGTCAGCTTCTTTATTAAACCAATCACAGTGATATATTCACACAGTGTAAAGGAATATTCCACAGCAGACCTGACTTTGAGGCCAGCCAAGGCTACCCTTGTAAGAACCTGTCTTAGGGAAAAAAAAAATCAAATCATACTAAAGTTATATCTTCCCAGTCATTTTGAAGCAAAGCAAAGTATTAATATTTGACATGCTCTTCATCTTCCTGGAGTGTGTCCTGCTGCTTTGGGCACTTAAGGAAGATGATGTCATTGCTGGTACTGAAGGTTACCCTGGATTATGGAGTACTCAGCCTGTGGCTCCTCTACATGTATTTGGCTCCAATTATAAATGCATTTGTTAAATCTCATTTTGATAAACAGAGCTTTTTGAATTTATAACCGAACTCTGGGAATTATAAAACACTAGTGTATTTTTATAGGTGTGTTGCAGATGGAGAAATTATCAGTTTTCATAATGGTTAGCTGTAAAGATCTGTGTGAACATGTGTTTTCATTAAGACAAAAAATTTTAAATCATCCATTCATAACATATTACTAAGTCTCTTGCCCCTATTAACTACAAGAAAAAAAAGAACAGATAAAGTTGAATTGAAAATGAATTTGTGTGTTCATTTACCTCTGTTGGCTACTGAAATGACATCAACACTTTGAGATGCATTTGATGGTTCAGGCTAAAGCCCCAGATGAGCCCAGGGGACAGCTCTGAAAAAGGCACCTGGCTTATGATGTTTGTCAAAAACATGACAGAGAAAAGAAGGCTAGAATGTCCTATCTGCCAACAAAGTAGATACTGCCAAGCCTGGAGGCAGTTGACTGACAGCCTGTTTAAACTGAAGCTGCTTACATAATAATAATAGTATCATTTCTTGATAATGCTAATACATGCAAATTCATGGACAATACATTTCTTATAGACGCTGTGGACCTGAATATGAAGAGAGCAGGGTGAGATGGCATCTGAGGCCTGACTGTGCATGATGCCTATGTATAATTTTTGTTTTGTGGTGTGGATGTGGAATTTTCCCTGCTGGCTTTTCAGTTGTATTAACTGCTGATGTACGTACATTTATGGGTGTGTGTGTGGGGGGGTGGGTGATGATGGATGTCTTCTTCATTCGCTCTCCACTTTATTTATTGAGACAGAGTCTTTCACTAAACTTGGACTTGGCCAATTCCAGCTAATCTAGATAGCTAATTTGCTCCAGGGATCCCATCCTTTGAGTCTACTTCCTACAGGCAGCCACCTGGCTTTGTCGTGAGTTCTGGAATTCTGAACTCTGGTTTTAAGCAAGTGCTTTACACACCAAGCTATCTCCCTGGCTTCTATCACCATCTTCTTGAAGCTATCTTGACTTGCAATAGTAACTTCTCTTAAGAAGTGAAGATCTCAACTACGTAAAGAGCTATAAGCAACTGAGGAAATCTGGGAGCTTACAGGTGGTCTTCCCCAAGGAAGAGCATGCCAATTGGTTGTCAAGTGCCAAATGTCAGCCCCCAAATCATAGATATGACTAACATTATATGGACTCAACAGATCATATTAGGGAGTACACGTGTATATACATATATATGCATACATATACATATGTATACACACATATGTGGTGATATTGTGTTCCCCAAAATATTGTGCACCCTAATAAATTTATCTGGCGTCAGAGAACAGAACAGCCACTAGACAGACATAGAGGCCAGAAAATGGTGGCACTTACACCTTTAATCCTAGCTTTCTGGAGGCAGAGATCCATTTGGATCTCTGTGAGTTTAAAGCCACACTGGAAACAGTCAGGCATGGTAGCACAAGCCTTTAATCTCACGAAGTGAGCCTTTAATCCCAGGAAGTGATGGCAGAAAGCAGAAAGGTATATAAGGCCTGAAAACTAGGAACTAGCTGGTTAAGCTTGAGGCTTTTGAGCAGCAGTTCAGCTGAGACCCATTTGGATGAAGACTCAGATGCTTCCAGTCTGAGGAAACAGGATCAGCTGTGGAATTGGTGAGGTGAGGAAGCTGTGGTTTGTTCTGCTTCTCTGATCTTCCAGCATTCACCCCAATACCTGGAACCAGGTTTGATTTTATTAATAAGACCTTTTAAGATTCATGCTACACACATACAATGACAACTGGTGAAAAAAGAGACCATGAATTTGAAGAAGAGCAGGGAGAGGTGTATGGGAAAGTTTGGAGGAAGGAAGGAGAAGGAAGAAATGTCATTAGATTATAACCCCAAGAGAAAAAAGGAAAGAAAGAAATGAACCCAGTCTCAAGCAAGCAAGCAAGCAAGCAAGCAAGCAAGCAAGCAAGCAAACAAACAACAGACTGAGCAAGCCATGAAGAACAAGACAGTAAGCAGTATTCCTCCACGGCCTCTGCATCCGCTCTTGCCCCCAGGTTCCCACCTTGATTTCTTGTCTGGCTTCCCTGATGATAGACTATAACCTGCAACCAGATGAACCCTCCTCCCCGTAATGGAGAGCTCCCTATTCCCATCTCTGTTCTTTATTCCCTTCAGCTATTCCCAAATTCTCAAGCTTCATTCTATAATGCTGAAATTATCTACTTTTCCAAAACTGCTACGTTGAAAGTAAACATTGTCACTCATGTTGCACAGAGAGGAAACTGAGGTAGAAAGGAGTCATGGCCTCCACTTAGTTGTTTGGAAGTGTGGAAGGGAGTAGTCATACAGCAAGGCGAGAGAAGCAAGAGGAATTCAGGGACTGGGCTTGCTGATGGCGTAATTCATTTTTGTGGGGACTTATTTGGGTTCCTAGGCACTCATTAATCCTTCTGAGGACCGAGTCCCAACATCCTGAGTTTTCCTTTCTATCGGGCCTCACCTCTGAAAAGCTCCACTTCTCCATAGCCGCATGCTGGGGACCAAGATTGCAGTACATATAATATTGGAGGTTCACCCACATCATATCCAAACTGTGACAGTCACAACAATGTTCAGCAAAATATTCCAGAGGCTAGGGAATCTCCAGAATCATTAGAAGATCAGAAGAGAAACTGAGTCTAATAGCATTTCTTTAGGCTGCTAGTAGAAGGGCCCGGGGGGAGCTGGGAACTGGATCTGGTTCTTTCTTTGGTTTCTATTGTCATCTCTAATCAGACTACAGCCTACATGAAGCGATGTGAAGAATCATGGTAGAGCAGAGATACCTCACTCCACTACCAAGTCTCACGGCAAATGAGTGTATTTTCTCTTGTGTATTCTCTCTCCCTGTCCCAGAGCCGAGGATCGAATTCATAGCCTTGTGCATGCTCAGCTCATCCTCAGGACGACACCCTGACTCACAGGGGAATTCCAAACTCCCTTTGCACACCAGAATCTTTATCAGTTCCTTGTGTGAAAGAAGGAAAATTCTCTTGTGTGGCTTCCCTGTTAGCCTCCTGTGACAGTTCTTTGCTGACCATGGCCCAGTAGCCTGGTAGGGCATCCCGGTGTGGCATCCCGGTGTGGGTGCAAGGCCCTCTGCAGTCTGACTCTCCCTGCCCCACTGGTTCCTTGCTTGCTCCTCACTACAAGCAACCAACCCTCGCCAGGTAAACAAAAGCCTGACTGAAACAAATTAATAGAGGAAACATCTGTCTTGCTAATGGTCTCTAAGCAGAGTCGTGCCGAAGAAGCAGATTACAGGGGAGTAGAGGGAGAGGCCAAGGGAAGATGCAGCCCCAAAGTACACCTCCAGGAACTTCCTTCAACTAGGCCTGATCTCCCTATATATAGCCCGTCATATTAAGAATCCACCAAAGGATTCATCTCCCTAGCAGGTCAGAACTTTTAAGGTCCAATCACCAAGCTGGGGTCCGGTCCAAGTCCCCAGTGCATGAGCCTGTTCCTGAGCACTTGGGTCCACACTCCCGCCACCTTAGCGTTCCTATATTTCCAAAGAAATCAGGAATCAGAAACTGGTAAAGAAAACGGGTTTGTTTACGGCTTGACTGGGGAGAGCATGACTCCTGGTCTCCCTCTGCCCTGCGTCATGCTGTTACAGTCTTCTAGGACAGATGGAACAAAGGAAATCTGCGGATGAGATACTATCAGAACTGAGATGGATTCTCCTGCAGGACAGGATGCAGCCTTCCCCTCCTCTAGCCTGGGGTTGTGAGGAAATGTTAATTCTTAGGGACTACTGTTTTAGGGTCTTTGATTCACCTAGGAGGGACATTCAGATCCAAACCTGAAAACTATGGCACCAAAACACGCCATGCATCTCACATGCTCCGTCTTTGCTCAAGCTTCAGTCACATGCTCTTTCTGCTGTCCATCTGCTATGGCCCAGATCAAGCCTTTCCTACTTGATCTCCCTCTCTCCCACTCAATCCCCTATTCACAGTGCTGTGTAAAGACAGCTCATCTTTCCTCACATATACTTTTATGGATGGCAGATTCACCCTGGATCGATTACACAGACAGGGCCCTAATACTGGACTCCAATTTGGCCATTTACAGGGTGACTTTTGTGAGCTGTTTGCTACCAGTCTTTTGTAGTTTTTCTGTGGAATGATTTTAATAATAGGCTTATAGAGAAGATACAGGAAGTAATACATGTAGTAACAGACAATAAAATGCATAATAATGATAACTGATATGCTTGATACATAGCAGCTTTCACTTTAACATAACGCGCATGGCACTCTTGGCAGGGTCTGTTCCAAGGACTTTACATATTTAATTCATTTAATCCTCCATGTGACCCCAACAGGTAGCAACTGTTATTATCCCTTTTATAGATTAACAGTCTGAGAGAGAGAGGTTAAGTGATTCCCCACCCCTCCCCAACATTATAGTTCATAAGTGACAAAGATGAGATTGGAATCTTGACACTTTGGCATCAGCCCATGTCTTTCAAATGATAATGTTTCCTAATTAAGACTCAACATCAATATGGGTAAAACTCAGGACTCAGTCCCAGCCAAGGGTCATGGGGCCAATCCAGAGTACTGTGCTAGGTGAACCTTAAAAGGTTCAAGCTAGCTTTGGGTTTGCTTCCAGTCCCCTCATCCCACATGTGGGACAGGACAGAGAGAAAGGAAGTCTCATGTCATATCCACAAAGATTCCAGTTTGGCTTTTCCCCCAAAGCCGGACATCAACCCGCCACATGGAGAGGTCGCTCCCATTACCCTGACACAAACAGCACAAGGTGCATCTTTGCCAAGAGGTAGAGTTAACTGTGAAAACAAGCAGGGTGTGCTCCTCAGCCTCTACGCCTAACAAGCTTCTCGGGAGGCCAGGTGGGCTGCAAGGACAGCAGGTGTCCTGTGTGGCCACTGGCCACTTGCACAGGGGTGGGTAGAGGCGAATTGTGAAACGTCTCACTCATCATGTTTCTGGACCTTGGAGGCAGGTGACATTCAGCACAGCAGGAAATTAGACCACTAGGGGGTGCCTGGACACTTCAGTTTCCCGGCAGGAGCTCTCTTAGGACCTGAGCCTCACCGCTGTCCTGTGCTCTGTATCGGTCCCAGAGACTCAGCAAGCTAAGAGCCCTAAGAACTCACTGCTCCCTTTCCCAGCAGCTCACCTTGCAGTCCCTCCCACACAGCTTTGAGTTATACGTATGTATGTGTGTGTGTGTGTGTGTGTGTGTGTGTGTGTGTGTGTGTGTGTATGTGTGTGTTTTATTGCTGTACTAGGGACTGAACCCAGAGCCTCAGGCATGCTAGCCAAGCACTCTACCTTGAAGCTACATCCCCCGTCTTCTTTTTCTTTTCTTTCTTAATTAAAAAAAAAAAGCAAAAAAATTTTTTTTTAAACTTTTTATATTTTGAGACAAGGCTGCTTAGTTTGGCCTTGAACTCTCTTTGTGACCTATGCAGGCCTTGAACTTGCGATCCTCCTGCTTCAGCCTCCCGAGTAGCTGGATTGAGGCATCTTAAACTTTCCCCACGAAACCCCCTTATCATCTAAAAAATCCTTATGTGACCTCAGGCCTCTAGGTATACAAAACGCACATTAAAAACAAAACATTTACTGATAAAGAATCATCATAAGGAAATGTAGTTTAAAACAATTCTTTGCTGTACAGATAATTCTAGCATTGATCAGAGACGAAAGCAAATTTATATACTAATGACATGGATGTGCTTGTTTACTTTTACAGGGAGAATTAAACTGGGTGACTATTTGGTGCCAATGAACAGAGGTCATCTTAACATGATTGATAGGAAGGCTATAGAATCACCAGCTTGAGAATGCCACTTGGAGTAAGTTTGCAGTACAGAGTGGCAGAGTCTGTTTAGGGACATTTTCAAAATTGTTGGAAATTCTTCCCTAACCCTAAGACAAAGTTCACTTAAAGATTTAAATAAAGAAAGAAAGGAAGGAAGGACAGAAGGAAGGGAGAAAGAAAGAAAAAAGGAAAGAAAGAAAGGAGGAAAGAAAGATAGAGAAAGGAACTGAAATCAGCAATTCAAACAGTAGTTTTTATTTTTTATTTATTTATTTATTTATTTGAGATGCATTGGTGTTTGACCTGCATGTCTTTGTGAGGGCGTCAGATCCACTGGAACTGGAGTTACAGACAGTTGTGAGCTGCCATGTGGGTGCTGGGAGTTGAACCTGGGTTCTCTGGAAGAGCAGCCAGTGCTCTTAACCACTGAGCCATCTCTCCAGCCCCTCAAACAGTAGTTTTTAAATCAGAGATACTCACATACTACTTCCATGCTGAGGAACAATGGGAGGAAAACATTAAGAGTCTTTGCTTTCTCTAATGAACCCATTATGTTTCTATAGCAGCACAAAACCTCTGTACAGTAAAATCACTGCAGTCCATCATAAGCAGGGTCTGGAACCAGAGCCAGGGTGTTTTAGCAGCGTTTGCTGGTGTTGCATGGGGTGACAACATACATAAGGTGAACAAGTGTACTGAGAACCAAGGCTGCATGCAGTAAAGTCCCAGGATGTAGCTTGGGTGAGCGCTTTCAGAAACACATTGAAATCATTACACTTTTGATTTTCAACTAATTTTACATCGTGGTGTGTTCAGAAACATTTTCCTGTGACCAAGTTCTTCTCAACCCCCACAGTGTAAGAGGCTGGGCCTGGGATCACAGGCCTGCACCACCTAGCCCCGGGTATAATGTAGTTACAGAGCATGAGTCTAGACCTCTTGTTGGCTAACTTTTCCTTGTTTCGGTCATCTATTATCCCATGTGCTCTCCTGTTCTATCAAAAAGGACATCAAGAAAACTTGAAAAGCAGCCCCAAGAGGAGGACACTGGGGGAGGACTAAGAGAGCCCAGAATTAGGGTGAGGTAGAGGCAGCCTTGCCTGTGCCAGCCTGACTGTGAGAGCCTACATTCAGGTGCTCTGCCTCCTACCATTCCCTGGTCTGAACTGCCATCAGGCAGTACTCCGTAGTGATGAAAAATGGCTTCTTGCTGCTGCTGAATTTCAACTCCTTACTCATTCCCCTCCATTTCATTCTCCTAATCGTGTATCTTCTTGCTCATTCCGATTAAGACACTGATTGCTATGTAATAATAAGACTTCCTCATTAGGAGTCTTCAGAATCAAAGCAGCTAACATTCATTCAGAACTTTCTGTGTATCCAGGGCTCTTTCAAATGCTCTGCCAGTACTGGCTCATTCAATCCCTTCAACTGTATAATGAAGAAAGTACCCCTTTGCAAAACAGATATGGTAACTAGGGCTCAGAGGGGTTAAATACGTGATTTCATGTGATGTGCATTCAGCATACTGGCCATAGGAGACTCTGTTCTTGGGAGTGTCTGTTTATATTTAAACAGACTATTGCCATTTTGACTAGAGGTTTGGCATCACTGGCTTGTGATAATCTGCAAGACGGGATTCACTCATGTCTTATTCTGATCTGGTTCTGGCTAGGTGACTATGAATTTCAGGGAGAGAAACAGCATCTTGCTCACTCTGTATTTCTACAGCTCTAGGTTCAGACTGGGTATCTACTCACTAGATATTATTTCATTGTGTTAGACTCCTGGCATCTCCACCACCCATCCTTCACTATAGGGTATGGGAAAGTTCCTGTTCTAGAACAAGCAGACAGCCATGACCTGTCCATCAATGGCCTGCAGGTGGCCATGACCTATCCATCACTGGCCTGCAAGTGGTCATGACCTGTCTATCACTGACCTCCAGGTGGCCACGACCTGTCCATTGTTGGCCTACACACAGCCATAACTTGTCGATCACTGGCCTGCAGATGGCCATGACTTGTTCATCATTGGCCTTCAGATAGCTATGACCTGTCCATCACTGGTTTGCAGGTCGCCATGACCTGTCCATCGCTGGCCTGCCTTCCTCCAAGCCTCCTCATTTCTTCGTTCAGATTCAGCTTCTGGGGGTTGGTTCTGCCAGTCATGACAGACATATGTGTTTTAAAGTTATACCTTTTAGATTCATGGGAACAGGAAGGGCTAGAGAAACATACCTTTCATTTCTAATTTCTTGCCTGAGCTATTGTCACAGGTGGGTTCAGGATGCCTGGATTGCTGGGTGGGTGCTGGGATATGAATTATAGTCTTTAGTCTTTATGATTGCACAGAAATCTCTCTGAACTACTGAACCAGCTGTCCAGCACCTACCCCTATGATCAACCACCATTTATTTATTTATTTGTAGCTTTTTTGAGATATGATTTATCTGTGTGATCCTGGCTGTCCTGGGTCTTTCCAGTATTTCTCAAACTCAGAGATCCTCCTGCTTCTGCCTCCTGAGTGCTGTGATTAAAGGTGTACATTACCATGCCTGGTTCAACCACCTTTTTTTTTTTAGTTGAAAATAGAATTTTTTCATACAATAAATTCCAATTGTGGTTTCCCCTCCCCCAACTCTTCTCAGATCCTCCTCTCCTCTCCACTCACCCAAATCTACAATCCTTTCTTGTTCTTTCTCAGCAGAAAGCAAACAGGCATCTTAAAACAACAATAACAAAAACAAAAACCCAAGCAAACATGAATAAGATAAAACAAACAAATGAACAGAAAAACGAAGAGCCAAAGGAAAAAACACAAGAAACACGTATAGACACAGAGACACACATTGACACACACAGAAATACCCTAAAAACACAAAATTGGAAACCATAATATATAAGCAAAAGACTTGTTGGGTAAGAAAAGAAAATAGAAAAAGAAAAGCATTATGTGACAAAAAAAAAACCCTTCCAAAAATAACATTGAGTTCATTTTGTGCTTTGCATGGGGCCTGGCCTGAAGAGTAATTTGTCTACCTAGTGAGACTCCATTAGAGGAAACGAACTTTTCATTTGCTGGTAGTTATCATTTGGAGGAAGTTTCTGGTCAACCACTGATTTTTAATTCTGATAGACCCAATTCTTATTGAATAGGAACTTATAGATTGAGAAGCACCCACCAAATTCTGGAGTGATAGGAATCTGAAAGAGGCAGTGGTCTTTCCTGGACAAGCAGACATCCTGGAGAATCTAGATTCCCCATGTAGGGTAGACTCTGCATGAGAAACGAAGTCCAACTGTGCCTGGAACAGTCTGGGACAAGACTGACAGCAAGCAATGACCCCAACAGTCAGGCTGAACCAGAACCAGACTTGCTTTGTCAGTGAGGTGAGCTTACCCGCTGTGTGCAGGAATTCTGTCTATGCATGTTATAGATTCATGAGATCATCCATCTCCTTCTACCAGTATGTTTCAGCACATTGAAAATAAAAGGCCCCACAGATGCAGAGACCCACAGCCAAACTTTAAGCAGAGCTCAGGAAACCTTGTGGAAGAGGGAGAGAAGGATTGTAGGAGCCAGAAGGCTGGAGGACACCAGGAGAACACAGCCCACAGAATCAACTAAGCAGTGCTCATAGGGGCTCAAAGAGTCTGAAAGGACGGTTACAGAGCCTGCATGGGTCTTCACTAGGTCCTCTGCAAATATGTTGTGGTTTTTTTTCTTTGGGTTTTTTTTTTTTTTTTTTTTTTTTTTTTTTTTTTTTTGTGGAACTCCCAACAGTGGGTGTTGGAGGATCTTAGACTCTTTGCCTGTTCATGGGACCCTTTTCCTCCTCCTGGGTTGCCTTGTTCAACCTTGATATGAGGGTTTGTGCCTGGTCTTATTTCACCTTTTTTATGCCATGTTCTGTTCACATCCCTGAGAGGCCTGTTCTTTTCTGGAGGGAAATGGAGGAACAGTGGATCTGGAGGAGAGGGGAGGGCACAGTGGTGGTGGGAACACGGAGTGGGAGGAGTGGAGGAGAGGAGGCTGTGTTGGGATGTATTGTATGAGAGAAGTGCTGTGGGATGTTCTGTATGGCAAATGTGTTGCTAATAAAACACTGATTGGCCAGTGGCTAGGCAGGAAGTATAGGCGGGACTAACAAAGAGAATTCCTGTTAAAAGAACAGGAAGGTGGAAGGAGACACTGCCAGCCACCACCAGGACAAGCAGCATGTAAAGATGCTGGTAAGCCACGAGCCATGTGGCAAGGTATAGATTTATAGAAATGGATTAATTTAAGATATAAGGACAGTTAGCAAGAAGCCTGCCATGGCCATACAGTTTGTAAGCAATATAAGTCTCTGTGTTTACTTGGTTGGGTCTGAGTGGCTGTGGGACTGGCAGGTGAAAGAGATTTATCCTGACCGTGGGCCAGGCAGGAAAACTCTAGCAACAGAGAAGAATAAATAAAATAAATAAATATGTACTTTAAAAAGTTAAAAAAGAAAAAAGAAAAAAGCTCCCACATCACTTTCTGTGACCATAGCTGATTAAACCAAAGAATTTCTGAGTCTTTATTCTGTGTCCTGATATCATTCAACCCCCCAAACTTAAATAATGACTTTGCCAGATCTCTTCTGTAGAAACAATGGGTTTAGAGTCTTTTTTTGTGATAAGAGGATTTGGGACGATCTGGGTATTATGTATAAAGTTGCTTATATATTTTAAATGAGCCTTATTTTTTTCTACTTGTGTATCTGTTGCTTTAAAAAGGTCCTCCAGACTTTGTGTGATGCTTTCCTTGCCAAATAAACAAGTCCAGGCATGCTATGTTCCCTCTCCGTACAAGCCTATGTTCAAGTCACCCAGGATAGTGTGCCATTGGTATAGAATCTCTCCCAGAGTGATGCTAGGAGTTCAACTCTTTCTTAATAAGCCCAGTCAGTATCTAGAAAT
>CABHPQ010166048.1:0-18834 GCA_902168405.1 Peromyscus aztecus
TTCAGCTCTTCAGGATGTTAAAACACTGTAAACAAGGTGATGTAATAACAGAAGTTACTTCACTAAGTTCTGGAAACTGAGTTTAAAGTAAAGGTGCCAGCAGATTCCATGTCAGCCCAGGCCCTGCTTCCTTATCCTCACCTCACATAGCAGAAGTGGATAATGAATCTCTCTAACAATTCTCTTAGGCTGTAGCTTGTGAGCTCTTCAACGATGAGGAGGGAAGGAAGGAAGGCTTCAGGTCTTTGCTGAGCCCCTGGGGTGGCCCAGTGACGTGTCTGAACTCGACTTTTGTGGTGGGTGTAATGAGATAACAATATATCTCATAGGACTACTGCAAAATACTAATCCAATGACCTGACACAGAATCCACCATCAGAGAATGGTAGCTACTGTGTGCCATTTTGCTGATGTCATGAAAGTTTTATGTTATTTTTATTTTAGTCGCAGAAACAGTGAAAGTAAATTTGCCCTTTGGAAGGCCCAGGGTGACCCAAGAGAACAAAGAGCATTGTCTCCTCTACCACAGGGGATACATCAGTGGATTTGGAAAAGCCATCAAGATGCCCATGTGGAGCTCATACACAGTTCCCAAGCCGGTAAGCTTTTAGTCCCACATTCAGCCCACAGTGGAAAGATTCTAACTCTGAACTCTGTAAGGGCTGAATTCGTTTTTTGCTGAGTACAGACTCCCTGTCACTTACAAGGAAATGCTGCAGTTATGACCTAAAGGCCCTATAGGTGGTGTGTGGGTACAGAGAAGGAAGACATTGGGTTTGCCTGGAGAAATTAGAAGTAACAATGTTGGCCAGTTTGCTAAGTGGTAAGGAGGGAGACAAGGACATTTCAAACAGAAGCAAAAGGAGGCTCATGCAATCTTGCCTGCTCTTCCTGGAGTAGGCGGCCAGTGCACCTTAGAGGTAACAGTGACTTACATAAGGCTCTTGTCTCTTTGATTATTTAATAAGCATTTTCCTGTGTGCTGTGAGCTGTGAAAGGCACAATGTAAATGCTATCCAATCCTCCCTTGAGGGGTCTAGTGCTCTAGAATATTATATGTATGTATTTATGTATCGCGTCACAGGTCTCTTTAGCCTGAAGTTGAGAACCTGCTGATGTAAATCTCTTTCCCTCTTATTGGGGGCTATGGGGGTCCAGCCCTTCAACAGTCCCCTCCCAGGGTCTGGGAAGAATCTACAACCAGCTGATAATTAATCTTTGAAGATAAGAAATGAATCTATGTACACGAAACTCCTTAGTCCATACACTTTATTATTCTGTGTCAGTTATTTCTCTACAAGCTTCTATTCTGCTCTCATTTTTAGCTCCGTTCTTGCCTGATTTCTTTCTACACTTGTCCTCGGTCCCCTCTAGGTTCTATCTTAATTCCTTCATCTTAGTTCTGCCCCTTCTAGGTTCTCATCCATCTTGTTCTTTCCCATCTCCTTCTCTCTCATCTGTTTCTTCCTCATCTTGTTCTTCCCCACCTGGCTCTTCCTCATCTTCCATCTCGTTCCTCTAGTCCTCTCTTCTAGCCCTTCAACCTAGTTCTTCCCATCTCAGTTTGTTCCGCTCAAGTTCTTACCCATCTAGTTCTTCCATTCTCTTTTTTCTTCTCTGTCTCCCTGTGCCCTGGGAGTCCCGGTATATATACACTTACAAGCAGTATTCCCTTAGCAGTGCAAAGCCAGGATTCCAGGGTCAAACAGAGGGGTGGTAAGAATCACATAGAGAGGCAGTAATTGCTAATTATCATTTGCAACCCAAAAGGGAAGTGACTAATGGGGAAATGAATTAACTAAAGACTAAATTTGGGTAATATCTAAGAAGAGGGATCTTATGTGCTCAACTATAGTCTTAAGCATGATTGGTAGAAAATGTTAAGAATCTATAAGTTGCTGGCACATGCCTTTAATCCCAGCGCTCGGGAGGCAGAGGCAGGTGGATGGATATCTGTGAATTCGAGGTCAGCCTGGGCTACAGAGTGAGTTCCAGAACAGGCTCCAAAGCTACACAGAGAAACCCTGTCTCAAAAAACCAAAAAACCAAAAAAATAAATAAATAAATAAAAAAATAAATCTATAAGTTGCTAGGGAGAAAATAAAACTGCCTTCTTTTTTCCTGTGGCTCCTATCTGTCCAAGCTATCTGCTGTTTTTTTTCTGCAGGGTGGGGGAAGGTGTGCTCGGTTGCTAGGCAACCTGTGTACAGCTAGATGTCTCTGGTCATAGTTAAAGGGAGATCTGGAATTAGATGTAAGATTTGGGAAAGGAGGTAGTTAAGCTTAATTGGCACATCCGCTAGGCCTTCTCAAACAGGTAGCCTGGATGCTTAAGTCTGTTCGTAGAGAGTACAGAGGTATCTCTGATAAGGTACTTTCTTCCTTCTGGGGATGGTCCTGGTCGGATGCTGCCAATGATGATAATTACAGGGAGGCTTGAACTGGGGTTCTGGCTGTGCATAGCTGTCAGTGCACAAGGTTATCTAAATATTCCTTTAGTAGAGGGGAAATGGTGCCCAATAGATGATGGAAAAGCTACAACAGCACACAAGAAACTCATAGCAGGAAACGGCTGATAATCAAAAGCCAAATATCACCAAGGCTCCTTGAACCTTAGCTTGACCTCTGGAAGGCCCTTGGCTTCTTCCTGGTATTAGCTTTGTCATAATCAGCTGAAATCCTCCTTTGTATATTTCTGTGACTTGCAGCACCCTCTCCACTATCTGGCAAACTCCTAATCCTCTAAATGGTGCTGGGATTGTTGGGTACCCATCATGAAGAAAATATTAGATCCCTGCCTCATGCTCTGTACAAACTTAACTTGCTGACTGACTTATAGGCCTAAATGAGAATAGCAAATCCATATTTTTTTCATTTACATTTTTACGACCTTGGGGCTTTGGGGAATAATACTAACAAAATTAAAAAGGGAATTGAATTAGACTATATTCGTGTTAATGTGTATGGAAAGGAAAAATCATAGACGGGACAGTACATTTGCATTGGGTATAGAAACAAGTAATGAATATCATGAATAGTAATTAGGGTCTAAGACAGATAACCAAGCCCTCTACATAAACAAGAGAAAGGCAAACAGCTTAGTAAATGCACAGTAAAAATGATCCCAGTGATTCAATCTCATTAGCAATCAGGGAACTGTAGATGAAAGCAAAGTCCGCTCGAAATCTATCCGTGAACTTCTTTAGTGGCGGGAAGGGTTTTATTTCAAGTCTACAGGAAAATAGCACTGTCTGGGCCCTGCTAACTGAACGATGTGTATTGGGTGAATTAGTCTCAACATTTTTTTTTTTTTTTCGAGACAAGGTTTCTCTGTGTAGCTTTGCACCTTTCCTGGATCTCACTCTGTAGACCAGGCTGGCCTCGAACTCACAAAGATCCGCCTGGCTCTGCCTCCCAAGTGCTGGGATTAATGGCATGTGCCACCACCGCCCGGCTAGTCTCAACATTGTAAGGACAAAGCTATACCACCAAGCAGAAGGGTGAATAAATAACCAGAAAACCATTTGTGTGTGTGTGTGTGTGTGTGTGTGTGTGTGTGTGTGTGTGTGTGTAGAAAAATCATAGTATTTATGAGTCAAAAAGTTTATGACAAACTATAGCTATTACTGGTCTTGCTAAGGGCACCACTTCCTTTCTAGAGAGGAAGTAACTGGCTGCATCTAGTTTATCTCCTCTTCTTGGTCCAGTTAGGGACATTTGCAGAAAAATAAGCATATTTTTCTACTACCAATTAAAGCTGTCTGGGTCCTGAAAGTCAGCTTCACAGCCAACAGTGATTCAGTTGTGGCCATTACTAACAGGGTGCTAATGTTTGTTTCCCAAGGTGGGTAAATATTTTACAGTTACCTGGGTTCCTATATAGGCTGGTAGCCCCGTTACTCTCTTAATAGGCACACTATTCAGCTGTTTGTGTGTGTGTTTTCAGCTTGCCTTAAAATAATCTCTAGTTTGTGTTTGCTTTTGAGAGTGACAGCATGTTCAAGGTCAGTCTCCTTGTCCAGTCCCTGACCATGAAAAGTCCAGGCAGGCAGGGCTTGCTTGGAGTTAAGGGGGATGTTTATGTTTTTGATGCTTCCCCTTGTCTGGCATTCCTGAATTTACTAGAGTAGTGGAGGATGCCAAAGGCAGAGAGATTGTAACTGGGTTCAGGCTAGGTGGTCTTCGTTATATTCTAAAACTAACGTCGTCATTACCAAAAGACCCTGTGCATTCTCTGAGCCCACAAAGGTGATCGTGTATTTCCCGCTACACGTGACAGAATGGGCTTCTAGCAATTTTCTGCTTTCCAATTCAGAAATGACTCTGCCTGTGTGTTGTGGTTCAAGAAAATTACACAGGAGGATGTTTGGAGCTTCACATAAAATGTCGTAGATCAGCTCCGCGTCTGAGAAATCAGGCTCTAAATAAGCGTTTCTGGAGCACAGGCACAATTGGTTTGTCTTTCAGTTTTACGGTGTCTTTGTTTTTCTGTGGTTTTGGTGGGTGCTGTCATTCTGGTTGTTATCGCAGAGGGGTTTGGGGGGGGGGAGGAACTGTGACTTGAAATCATGGTCCTCCCACAACAGCTTCTGGAAGCATGAAATCTGGTCAGGGTTTACTTGGATTTGCTTCTGGGCCTACTCAGTAGGAAAGTCTGAGTTACTTGTCTAACTAGATAAAAAAAATAATGAAAATAGAGCACGAATTGTGGTGGTTGTTTAAAGGAGATACTCCATTAATTTAGTATGAAATTGAAACTTTTATTGATTCAAAAGT
This sequence comes from Peromyscus aztecus, assembly GCA_902168405.1. NCBI lineage: Eukaryota > Metazoa > Chordata > Mammalia > Rodentia > Cricetidae > Peromyscus > Peromyscus aztecus. The sequence goes on from CABHPQ010166048.1 coordinate 4,777, forward strand.
TAATAGTGAAAAATACCTATCATTCTATAATATACATATATTATATATATGATATATATATACACACACATTACATAGTGTATATACACATCTCCCACATCATTGGGAAGTTTTAAAATCTCTCTCTCTCTATCTCTCTATATGTGTATGTGTGTATGTGTGTGTGTGTGTGTGTGTGTGTGTATGTTCATATATATAAGTGTAGATGCACATGTGGAAGTCATTGGTATTGGTCCTCACCTTCTGCCTTTTTGGAGACAGAACCACTGCTGTCCATGGCTGAGGAAGTAAGGATGGCTGAACCTGAAGCTTCCAGAGTCTCTTCTGCCTCCACCCCATCTGGCTGCAGGAGCTCTGGGATTGCAGACATGCACTACAGTGCTGGGCTCTGTGTGGATTCGGGGCATCCGAGCTCAGGGCTTTACACTTGCTGCAAGTCCCTGCTCTCAAACCAATTCCCTGTCTCTGAGTGGGAACCATTAAAACGACCCCTTGGGTCCTGTAAATTATGACCTAATCATGTTTGTAAAGTTTTTATTTTATTTTATTTTATTTATTTTTTGATTTTTCGAGACAGGGTTTCTCTGGCTATTGTTTGTAAGTTTTTAAATAATCAAGGACAATACATGTCCCACACATTTTTTTGAACTACAAGTCATTTTTCCATGGAAAACAAAATTATACAATCAGGTAAATAATCAACAGTTGTGTGCAGTTGTTGACTTTACCACAAGACACACTTTACATAGTCATTGTTCTTGGTGCTGTGTTCGTGAAGACATTTTCACACACACACACACACACACACACACACACACACACATCACAGAGCCTCTTCCCCCATCTCCTTCTGTCCTCTCCCTCAGGTCTCCCCCATCCCTATTAGTCCCTTCGTCCCCCTAGAGCAGCGGTTCTCAACCTCCCTAATGCTCTAACCCTTTAATACAGTTCTTCATGCTGTGGTGACCCCCCAACCATAAAATCATCTCATTGCTACTTCATAACTATAATTTTGCTACTGTTATGAATCGTAATGTAAATATCTGATATGTGGTATATCTGATATGCGATCGCCACAAGGGTCATGACCCACAGGCTAAGAGCTGCTGCCCTGGACAGTTTGGCCTCTACACTCATATCATATATATGTACATGATTTTATGTATCTGTGTAAATCTAACAGCCACACATAAGAGAAAACATACAATATTGTCTTTCAGAGACTGCCTGGATTTGCTTAATTATCTCTTGCTACATCTGTTTTTCTTGCTACAACATACCTTTATTTTGTTTATGACTGAATGAATTCCATTGCGCATATGTAGAGTGTTTTTTTTCTCTATGCCTCTGCACAGCTGTAGTGAATCACCCTACAATAAACACAGCATTTAACCCTCTGGGTGATATGTTGGCTAGGAGTCCTTTAGGTAGACACATAGGAATAGAGCAGAGTCATATATATGTTAAATCTAGCTTTTAGTTGTTTGTCTTTTAAAGGAAGTTCCATCTTGTTCATTAACCAACTTCTGAATATTTCTTTCTTTTTCTTTCTTTCTTTTTTTTTTGGTTTTTCGAGACAGAGTTTCTCTGTGTAGTTTTGGTGCCTGTCCTGGATCTCGCTCGGTAGACCAGACTGGCCTCGAACTCACAGAGATCCGCCTGACTCTGCCTCCCCAGTGCTGGGATTAAAGGCGTGCGCCACTACCGCCTGGCTCTTGTAATTTCTTATGTGTCTTCATTATTAATGTTTCTTCACGAGCTTTAGAAGAAAGCAAAGATAAAGGTGTATATTTAATTAAGATGGGAACTGTGCTGAGTTCCTAGGGAAGCATTGCTGTGTGCCAGCATTTCCAGCCCTGGCCCGCCACCCCCCCCCACTTCCCTTCCCTTCAACTGTGTCCTGCTCTAGACCCTTGGCACGTGCTCCTCTGCCTGAGAGAACACTGCCTTTGATCTCATGTGTATCAGGTAGACAACATAGCTAACATTTGCTGTAAGCACAGCACAATGAATAAGAAACAGGACAACCTTAGCATGATTTTTTTTTAAATGCATTATTTCAAGTTTTTTTTTTCCTAGGAAAATGTCCATCAAGTACAGGGCAGAATAAATATATCAAGGCCTCTGAAAATGGAAACAAATAGTATATATTTTTCACTTATTTATGAGTATATAGTCATCAAATGTGATGACCACATAATGTATTGTCATTATGCATGTGGAGCCCACGCATCAATCACACTTGCAGAATAACCCTGTGGATGAGGTTCAGTATTAGTCTTCAAATGTGATTAAAAAGGAAATTATATCTTTTAAATCTACTTTGTGATTTATTTTACAAACTTATTTTACTTCAAAAATAAGAATGTTTGGAAGCCGGGGATATAGTTCAGTTGGTAGAGTGCTTGCCCAGCAGGCGTTAAACTCTGGGTTCATTCTCCACCACCATATAAATAAGACTTGGCAGAACATGCCTGTAATCCCTTGGAAGGTAGAGGTATGTGGATCAAGAATTAAAAGTCATCCTTGGCTATATGGCAAGTTCAAGGCCAACCTGGTATACATAGTCATAGTTGTATATGTTATAACACATGTGTTATATATAATATGTAAATGTATATATATGTTTATATAACTATAGCTCTTTGTAGGCTGATTAGAACTTCTTGCCCAGTTTAGAAAAACTGTAGTTAATTCTTACTTGCATGTATAGATGTACACCAACTGTCTGTCTGGTGCCCACAAGGGCAGAAGAGAGTGTCAAATTCCCTGGAAGTGAAGTTACAGACAGTTATGAGCTGCCATGTGGATGCTGGGAACTGCACCAAGGGGCAGCCAGTGCTGTTAACTAGAGAACCAGCATTCCAGTCCCAACACTTTCCACCCACTTCTTATTTGCATGCACAGCATATCCCTACAGAAAAGATCAATCCTCAAAAAGATTTTTTTTTTTTCAGCAACAGTTCCCATTATTCCTTTGCTCTCAGTTCAGGCTTTATTCTGCAAATGTTCTTTTCCAAGGTATATTTGATTTGTCCTTCCAATGTCCCCTAACCAGAAGAGAACCACACAAAAAAACATAGCTGAATACATCCATTCCCATTGCTGGCGTAGACCTGATTCACTAAGAAAATAGGAAGAGGGTAAATGAAAAACAGTCTAGGGAAGTCGTAAACCAAATAAGGCAATGGGTCAGCCACAACTGTGGGTGTAATTTTTTTCCCCCCCTTTTCTCTCTTTCAACAGGGAGACACATCGCCTCTTCCTCCCACTGTCCCAGACTGTCTGCGGGCTGATGTCAGGGTTCCTCCTTCTGAAAGCCAAAAATGTTCCTTCTATTTAGCAGACAAGAATATCGTCCATGGCTTCCTCTATCCTCCTGGTTAGTGAGACTCTTTTTTAGAGCACCAGCTAGAAAGCCCTCAATCAGCTGGATGTGGCGTGTGTGTTAAACATATATTCCCCACCCAAATGATCTGCTTGGGCTGCCTAAGAGGCTTCGGCGGTCATGGGCTGGCCAGAGGTTCCTTAAAGGTTTAATCTCCCTTAAAGATTAATAAATTTTTCTGTGGGAACCACACATTAGCTCTAATCAGGCCCAGATGTTTAGAGAGTTCATCAGGTTTAAGTTTAATTTTACAACTGAAGGGTATTTGGAAAGCGACACAAGCATCTAAGAAAACATTATCTCTGGCACCATGCCTGCACTAAGGTTCTCGCAGAGAACACAGCTGCCTCTCAGGGCAAAGAGCTGGGGCTGGAACCTGGCCTGTCAGCTTGGCTCTGGGTTCGAGAGCTTTGAACTGGAGATTAACCAGCCAAATGAATTGCAAACTGCTTCTTTTTTTTTTTTTTTTTTAAGAAAGGATCTCTCTTGGGGTCACATGGAAGCCAGTAGGGTTTTTCTAAAACTCAAGTCTTTTTTTTTTTTTTCTGTTCATTGGGGAATGTCATTTTCATATTTTCATGAGAATTCCAACAATTTCAGTTTCTGGGAATGGGTTTACTCCTGGTATGTGACTCTAGTTTTTTTTAAGTCATGAACAAAGATGATTGATTAAGAGATTCATGATTTAGAGATTTAGAGAGTTATAGTAGAAAAAGGCTTCATGAAAGCAAAGAACAAGTCAGCTGAAATCCTGTTTTAAAGCACATATATATGTTTGTTTTACAGCAATCAAAGGAACTTCTGAGAGTCAATATGATGCTTTAATTACAAGTAATTTGGTTCCAATGTATGAAGAATTCAAAAGTAAGTGCTTAGCCTCCCCAATCCCACACTGGCCGTTAGGCTCAGGGCCTCACATGTGCTGGACAAGCACTCTTCCTGACCCATAAGTCCGCTCTGACCTATGTACCTGGACCCAGATGCTCAGCCCGTTGTTGTTCTTTATTTTGGAATAGGGTCTGGGTCAATTGACCAGGCTGACCTTGAATTCACTTTGTAGTCTAGTCAGCCCTTGAACTTGTTATCTTTCTTCCTAATCCCACAGAGTAGCTGGGATTGCAGGCCTGGTGGTGTATTACTACAATTTGTTATTGATTCTGAATCATTTAATTCTGTTAAGTTTAAATACGGGTGCAAAACTCTTGAATTAGTTTCTTTTCAACCAGTTATAAATTTAACTTGCTGCTAGAATTTGATAATTTTAAAAATTTTGTTTTTAATCTCTTAACTGATAAGAGCTATTCATAAAGCTAAATTTTACTAACATTCACATAAGTAATGTAATGTAAATGTAAATGTATCCCAAAAGGATGATTAATAAGACAGCATGTATGTTCTGACTATTGTTAACATCCATGGCTGAAGGAATTTGGAGGCATATTTCGCTCTAATTTCGAGTCTGAAACTAAAGCAATAAAGAGTTGTCATAAACATGGCTGCTTCCTTTTGCTGCATGTGTACAATCATCCAATCACCACTGCCAGTTACTGAAGTAGACTGGGATGCCGTTTAAATGCACCAAAAATAGAAAATACTTCCACATGTTCAGTAGAAGCAGATATTTTAAAATACCTCATTTTTTCTTCTTCCTTCCTTCCTTCCTTCCTTCCTTCCTTCCTTCCTTCCTTCCTTTCTTTTCTTTTTTTTTTTTTAGAAATGTGGGACTACTTCCATGAGGTTCTCCTTATAAAATATGCTGTGGAAAGAAATGGAGTGAATGTAGTTAGTGGACCAATATTTGATTATAATTATGATGGCCATTTTGATGCTCCAGATGAAATTACACAGTAAGTAATTTGACTTTTTGATTTAGCAATAGAGTATTATAAGAGAAAATCTCAATACGTCAGGTACTATATAATCTCAATATTACAGAGTATATACATAATAGCTGCCAATTTTCAACTTAAACTTCCTAAATATTTAGCAAAAAAAAATCATATAGCCAAAATTTAAACTAACAGCCACTGCAAAAGTGTGCAGGCAAAGTTTAGTAAAAATTTTTATTGAAAAAGTTATAAACTGTGAGCCAAGACGAAATGAGATTTTCTAAAAGAGATGTAGAGAATCAGTGTAGGTTCAATGAATATAGATTTGACCCAACTGTAATTTGGAAAAAAAATCAAATAAAGACTAAGTTTACCTTAGTAAATTTCACAGATACAGTGGGCTATCTATGAAAAGTATTTTTCAATAGAGGATGTAAATAGATTTTATTAGAAAGTCAGCAGGACCAAACTACACACGCCTGATTATAATAGACTGTTAAGAATTACTACTGTGCTTTAGTGTGTTTTAGAACTTGACTGTTTCATAAAGAAGTCCCGTGCATTGCTTCTTTTACTATCAAAATGTCGGAAAGTTAAAACTGAACAACTGCTGCACCCCAGCCCAGATACGCAAAGCTCCGGTTTCCACTTAATGCCTTCTGATAAGGCAAAGCTAGACTAAGGATGGAACCAGCCCCTGTGTTGTTTCCTGCTCTTTCATGTCACTGTTGTTTATTTGTTTGATTTTGAGACAAGGTCAAACGTAACCCAGGCTGGCCTTGAACTCACTATGTTGCGGAGGATGTACTTGAGTCCCTGATCCCCTTGCTTCTGCCTCCCAAGTGCTGAGGTTATAGGGTGTGTGCCACTGTACCTGACTTGCATTTCATTGTTTAGTTGATTCTACTCATCATTTGCTAACATCAAATATTCTCATCAAAATATCCTAACAAGTATTTTGAGAGCTCTTTACTACATAGGAGGTACTTCTCTAAGCATTTACACAGACTTGGTTTATCTACAAAACAACTCAATGTTAGGTTCCCTTAACCCCTAGTCAGAAATGAGGAAACCAGGGCTAAGAGAGATGAAGTAACTTGTCTAATAGATTCTTCACCAAATAAGTTGGAAAAGCCAGAATGGGAATCCAGATAGCCTGACTCTGAATCAGTAATATGTTGCTGCCTATACAAGTTCACACATTTCTTCTAGTGGACTCTACTAATACCTTTATTTTTCACTCAAAACTTTAAAATGTACCTTCTCATTTGTTACTGGAAAGGCTACCTATGCACCATCAGATATGTGGATTTATCCCCAGATAAACCCTGTGGACACCTCCATGTTAAAGTTATTAAATGAGAGTCTTAGATGAGAAGATGAGTCCACACACACACAGTGGAGAGCGCAGGCACAGGAGTGGGATCCTTTGTTCTTAGCACCTGCTTCATCAGAAGATATCCCTGTGAAGGATGAGGTCAACAGACTTGGGAAACACAGACGGCAGGATTCCGTGTAGTCTTTCCTTGTGTTCTGGTATTTTGCTATAATGCTAGCAAATGATCACACTTAGCATTGGACTAGAAATTTCTGGCTCACCGAAGTGGAAGACTGATAGAACTACACTTCCCATACAATCCGTGCTTTCTGCTTATTCCTTCTGGCAAGTCTTCACCTGGGCATTTCCTTCCTTTATATATATATAAAGACATTTGTAATGATGTCAAATCACTTCACTTGTGTTTTCAGACATGTAGCCGACACTGATGTTCCTATCCCAACACACTACTTTGTGGTGCTGACAAGTTGTAAAAACAATGCCTACACACCCGACAGCTGCCCTGAGTGGCTAGACGTCCTGCCTTTCATCATCCCTCACCGACCCACCAACATAGAAAGCTGTCCTGTGAGTATGCCTGGGAGAGAACCTGGGGCCCAGAAAAGTATTACTCACATCTATCTCATCTGGGCTGCCACAAAAGCAGTCTATCTCAAACATGTTTCAGTGCTGTATGGGTAGAGTTTTGCTTGTCTGTAGATGTGTGAGCTGTAGAATTAATATCAAACATGAATCTGCACATGTAAACAAGTATTTATATCTGAAGGTCTTTGTGTATGTGTGTCTGTGTCTGTGTCTGTGTCTGTGTGTATAGTTGACACTCATTAGGGTAATATAACTAGTTTTTTACTCTGGACACAAGCATTGAAGTTCTACACTGCGGTTGGCGTTAAATTAATGTTTCCCTGAATGAAAGAATATGTAAATAAAAATCCTAGCACCTTGAAGCATGAAGTGTTAAGCGCACACACATATACAGGGAGTGGGAAGGAGAGGGAATTAGAATTTGGAATATAGCAATATGGGTGAGATATTTATAGTGATAATTATGAGACACTTGAACCAATTAACCACTATTTCATACTCACAACTGGATAAAGATATGGTGACATGGGGATCATCTGCCACTACCTACAAGAGCATAAATTGACATAAACATTTTAAGGAATGTTATGCTTAATATTTTATAGAGTTATAACTACATGTGTTCAATAATCTAACAACATTTATATAACCTCAAATCTATGCTCTTAAACACAAGGAGAACATTCCAAATTATTCATCACAGTATTATTTATAATAGTGAAAATACCCATTCCTAACAGCTTGGTAATTTTGAGAAGCTGCATTAAATTATGATAAAGAAATACCAGAGATTTCAGCTAAAAATATGACCCATCTAGATCTGGATCCATCATGATGGATAGATTATAAACTTGGCCTTGAATGAAAAATAACTGGAAGATAACACTTACAGTGACCTTGGTGTAAGTTCAAAAACCCAAACCAATGCTGTGTACCATATACTGATATGTAGTAACAGGTAGAGAACTGTTTAGATTCACAGTGACTCACGTAAGTTAGTAGTGTTTGCTCTGAACCTAGGAACAAAGCAGCAATACCTAAAATACATGTCTTTAAAAATATTTGCATCTAGGGGCTAGGGAAATAGCCCAGTTGATAAAGTGCTTTCCAGGCAAGCATGAGGACCCAAGTTCAGATCCTCACCACCTGCATAAAAAAACTGAATGGTGCGCTGCACACATGAAGTCCCAACCCTGGGAAGGTGGAGGCAAGAAGATCCCTGGAGCTTAACACAATACCAGCATCTGGTCTCCACATGCACACACATGACCATGTATGCACACATACACAAGCTTGTGACTGCAGCAAGTACACTGTGGGTATGAGTTTACGGTGGCTAGTGATTCTTTAGTACTTTTGTTTGATTAAACAAAATTTAGTTGTATCAATGAAGAGTCATGGCAATAAAAATCACAAAAGGATTGTTACCTAAGTAATAAAATATCTTTATGCTAATGAAAAGGGATGGAGTGTGGAAAACAGGTTTGTGTTTCATTTTCCAGGAAAATAAAACAGAAGACCTCTGGGTGGAAGAGAGGTTTAAAGCCCATGTTGCCCGGGTCCGTGATGTGGAACTCCTTGCTGGCCTTGACTTTTATCAGGAAAAAACACAGCCTGTCTCTGAGATTTTGCAACTGAAGACATACTTACCCACATTTGAAACTGTTATTTGAACAAATGTATAAAGCAATTTGACAACATGAAGAAATTTTCTGTCAAAAAAAAATCATAAAATAAAATTTTCTATTTTTCCTTAATCCTTAAAGTCATATTGCGTATTTTCATTCTAATCTATCTTTTTCATTTCTGTAAACAGTTGTTAGAAAATCTTTTTGAATGTAATTTTATTCATCCACCCCCATGCACCCCTGCCTCGTATACACACATGTGTGTTGGTGACAAAGGAGGCCAGAAGAGGGAGTTGGGTCCCCTAGAGCTGAAGTTACAGGTGGTTGTGAGCTGCTGGCGTGGGTACTTGGAAAGGATTCTGGGTCCTTCTCAAGAGCATGGAGTGCTCTTAAGCACTAAGCCATCTTCCCAGCCCAAGTATAAAAAGTTATGCAATGACACTGTAAACTACGGAGAGGTGGAGAGGTAAGACTCAAACAGGAGACTCCTTTCGTATGTCCACCAACATGATGATAGTCTATGTATAGACAGAATCCCTTCCAAGTTCCTCTCTTCCAACAGGGCTCCAATACAGATGACAATTCCTGGGCTTTCGATACCTCTCTGTTTGGAGATAAGTGCTGGATGTTTACAAAACTGAACTGTGTGTAGTCCTGGAAACCCAGTTTGCCTACAAGAGTCTCTGGTCATGGCTAAACTGTTGAGCACTTGACCTTGTAACCAGAAGGTTTCTCCAGTCTTGCCTGGCCCCAAGGTCCCACAGCCACTTATAAAATAATGAGTCAGAGACTTATATTAATTACCAATTGCATGGCACATGGCAGGCTTCTTGCTAGCTAGCTCTTATAACTTAAATTAACCCATTTCTATTAATCTATGTTTTGCCACGTGTTCTGTGGCTTACAGGTCTGTTGGCATGTTGTTCCTTGGGTGGCAGGCTGGTGTCTCTTCTTTCTCTTCCCATCTGTTCTCAATTTACCGCCTAGCTATAACCTGACTTGCCATAGGCCAAATGGCTTTACTTATCAATCAATCAGAGCAGCACATATTCACAGCATACAGAAAGACATTCCACAGCATGACATAGAAATAAAAAGGCCAGTATGAGAAAAATTATTCTGTTTCACCTAGAGATTATGTAAAACTTTACCTTCTTTTTGTACCTCATCATTCATTATAAAGAAATATGTAGGGCGGCATGATGTTGCACACCTTTAATCTGCCCTTGGGATGCAGTGGCAGGAGAATCACTGTGACTTTGAGGCCATCCTGGTCTGTATAGTGAGTTCCAGGCCGGCCAAAGCTACCTGGTAAGACCCTGTCTCATAAACAAACAAGACAAAAACCTCAGAAATATGAAAAGCTAGGCTGTAGCTCTGTGATGGGGTGCATGCTTTCCTAGCATGTGCAAGGCTCTGGGTTCAGGCTCCAGCACGGACAGAAAAAGAGAAAAAAAGAAAAGAGAAGTTTGTGAGAAAGACTATTCTGAAAGAATGAATGTCATTCATTAAAGGAATTGCAACTATAATTTTCAGCATTTCATTTTTATTCTGCAATAAGATTTTGCCTTTTAAATATAAAAATATAAAACACTGAAGTTAGTTGCAGTAAAGCTATTATTTAGAAAGACTATTAAACACATGGAAAGTTGCAAAAACAGCCTGAAGTATCCTTGTGTCACCTTCACTAGAGCTTCAGCGATTGTGAATGTTTGCACTACATACGTGTATATATATCATATATGTGTATATACATTATATATGTGTAAATGTATTAAAAGAGCTTTATGAAAGTGCACTGCAGTCATCTGACCCATTTATTCCCAATCCTTCAGTGTGTATTTTCTAAGATCAAGGGCACTAACACAGTCAACCAGGAATTTAATGTCAAGACCGTACGGACATATACTTTATTGACCGACGAAATTTCACATTTGAATAATATTCTTTATAATATTTTCTTTTCTGGCCCAGGATCTGAAGCAGATTCATTCACTGCACCAAGCATTCTCTTCTGTTTGAGGTTACTTGTCTCAGAAGAAAAGGAAAGAAAGAAAGAAAGAAAGAAAGAAAGAAAGAAAGAAAGAAAGAAGAACGTGCATTCATTTCTCACACTTTAACAAACAGCCTTGATGGTTTTGAAGAATCCTGGCCTCCTGTCCATGAGGATTTGTGGGACATTTCCTCATGATTAGTCTCCTGCTCTCCACTTTGGGCAGTGACATTACACTGGTGGCATTTATACTTTATACTCAGTACTTTATATTTGGCAGAAACACACACTGCTGATTTGTGTGGTTCGTACTGAGAGCACACTGCTCACTTGGTTGAGTTGGTTACAGATATCTGATCTATGAACACAGTAGCCTCCTTTTAGAATATATGCTGTATGTGCAGAAGCTATTGAGATCATAGACATATTATGTTTAAGTTGTTTCAAACATAATTACTAAGATACAGCAATGAGTAACATTGTAAATAATAAGTTTCATGTTTTGGGAAGTCTATCTTCTAGGTGAGTTCCTTAAAAGGAGGAATATGTATGTGTACATTTTAAAATAAAACTAGAGTATATTGGTACATATTTAATTATCAGGTCAAATTTTTTAGCTCTGAGTTCAATGAAGCATGGTTTTCAATCTAACCAAAACTGGAAATTTTCCTTTTAAAAGTAGTATGTATTCATTATAAGACTACCCATACAATATAAACATATCTGTCATGTGTTAAATAACAAATTAATTATACATTTGCATGTATAAATATTAAACTCATATGTAATCTTCTCAATCAATATTTACAATGATTAAAGCCTATTGACCCATGACCTATTGACCCATGGCTCTCCTTTGAATTGTAGTTTTTAAATATGGGATTTGGGGAAGTGTCCATTCATGTTACTGTGGCTCAGATGCAAATTGTTCCCCCCTTGGGTAATTTCTAATTTTCAGGAAAATATGTTTTAAAGATTTAGAAATCCCCTTCTTAAAAAGTAAAAAAGAGACATGAAAACAGGAAGGGACGGGTTGGGAGGAGGAAGACATCAGTCAGAAGAGGAGGGAACAAGAGAGGGTAATGGAGGAAATACGCTCAAAATACATTGTAGACATGCACAAAATTTCATAAAAGTCCACTATATAACTAATACATGCTCATTTAAGACATGGAGAAATTCAAAAAAGCTCTTTCCATCAGAAGATGGAAATTACTGGAGCAAGCAGGGCAACCGCTGTGTGACATTTCAATAAATGACATGTGCTTTGTCGTCCGGTACCCACGACCTGTGTGGTTGATCGTTCACAGTACATGGCATGGGTGTGGTGAGAAAGAATAATCTGAGCATCCAAGATGATCATACATCGACCTTTTAAATTATTAATTACATTTATTCATTTATTTTACATACCGACCAAGTTTCCCCTCCCTCCTCTCTATGGTGATATTTCATTTGTACTGAAATGTGATTTTATTTGTATGTTAATAAATAAAGTTGCCTGGGGGTCAGAGCTAATAGCAAGTCATAGCAGAAGCTGGGCAGTGGTGGCGCACACCTTTTATCCCGATCACATGACAGACAGATCTCAAGTTCAAGGATACAGCCAGCATGAAGCCACACGCCTTTAATCTCAATACCAACCATAGAAGACCTGGAGGTCTGTATAGACAGGCAAGGAGATCATGTGGTTGGGTTTACAACCAATGAGAAGGCAGAACAGAAAGCCAATAAAAAACAGATACATAGGAAGTAGGTCTCTTTCTGAGGGGAAGGACGATAGCGGGAGTGAAGGGTAAGAAAGTTTTTTTTTTTAGTATCAGCTCTTAACTACTGCTCTAACCTCTTGGGCTTTTAACTCTGCATTTGGTTCTGTGTTTCTTATTTAATAATACTGTTACATCTGCATTTGGTGCCCAACATGGGGCTCGAACCCACGACCCTGGGATTAAGAGTCTCATGCTCTACCGACTGAGCTAGCTGGGCTTCTTACCCATTTAAAGTTTGAGAATAGGTTGAGATCATTGGGCCCCAAGACTTCTAATCATTGGCTTTACCGGATAAAACTTCATACATCGCTGACCTTGGTATCACACCTTGGGCCCCGAGCGGGGCCCTTCACCTTTATTGCGCCACAGTGGCTTTCGGACGAGCCCCTGACTTGTGCGTGCATTAGACTCCTTGGTCTGTGTTTCAAGATGGGTCAGGTGGGGCGTGGCAGGCGAGACGGGCCAGTGGTGTGCCCTCGGTGGACTGGAAAGATGGCTCAGCGGTTAAGAGCACTGGTTGTTCTTCCAAGGGTCCTGAGTTCAATTCCCATCACCCACATGGTGGCTCACTTGATATATAGGATATTGATAAAAAGGTAGAAAGTTGAACCTACTTTTTAACAACTTGTTTAAAAATGTTTTACGTTGCTATGGATTTTAGTCTATTGATATAAATTTAAAGTTAAATTTGTTATACTGTATGTATATTTCTACTCTTGTTTGAGGTATTATGTTTATGTAACTCATTTAAATTATAATGGATAATTAAGCAATAGATTAATAATTAGTCATCTATGATAATCACACTTGTAGTCATGTTAGTTAAGTTTTCTAGGTATACATAGATATAATTCAGTTAGGTAGGTAATCTTCAAACACGTCAAAGACCTACAGAATATGGCATTTAAAATGTTTTAAAAATTTAGACTTTCTGGACAATGAGACATGTCTGCTCCTGGCAGCATCTATTTACTTCAGAGAGGAGGATGGGCATGGAAGACACTCCATGTGGAGTTTATCTTCTTCTTGGCAAAAATAGCCATTTGGGCAAGAAACTGTTCTTGCCTGGACTGCTTGATCGACTGGACATGCAGGACCCATAGGAAGGTGACCACTGAACTTTGCTTGGTGAAATGGTCCTTCAGGTTCTTGCTTTGCAGAGGAAACTGCCAGACATTCTACAGGACACAGAGAGAAATGACTGAGAGACTCTAGGCCTGTGGGCTGAAGACAGATGCCCCAACTTTACAAAGAAACTTTGGATGACTATCCAGGCTGCCAGCTATCTCTGTATACTTTCGCAAGGTTCCTGAAAGTTGCTTGTGTCCTTCCATTTCTCAGGTAATATTATATCCTTCTGAGGTTTTTGATGTAGTTGAAGACTAGATAGTTATAATTTTCCTTAGTTATGATAAAAGATAAGTTAGATATGAAACCTTAGACTCACAAATATAGGATAGGATATCTTCCTTAATTTTGTCAAATACAAATAGACTAGATATTATAAACAGACTAGATATTGTAACT
>CABHPQ010166048.1:18934-41985 GCA_902168405.1 Peromyscus aztecus
GGTGGGACAAGGAGAGAGGAGAATTCTGGGAAGTGGAAGGCTGAGGCAGAGAGACGCTACCAGCCACTGCCATGAAAAGCAAGATGTAAGGTACCTGTAAGCCACGAGCCACGTGGCAACTTATAGATGAATAGAAATGGATTGATTTAAGATATAGGAATAGTTAGCAAGAAGCCTGCCATGGCCATACAGTTTATAAGCAATATAAGTCTCTGTGTGTTTACTTGCTTGGGTCTGAGCAGCTGCCGGACTGGTGGGTGAGAGAGATTTGTCCTGACCGTGGGCCAGGCAGGACCAGGAAAACTCCAGCTACACCTCTCCTCCTGTTTCCTCCTCCTGCCTCCCATCTGCCCCCCTCCCCATGCACTCCTCCTTCATCTCTGTTCAGAAAGGGGCAGGCCCCCCATGGACGTCAACAAAGCATGGTACATCAATTTGGGGCAGAACCAAGCTTCTCCCCCTGCATCAAGACTGGGCAAGGCAACCTGGCATGGGGAATAGGTTCCCAAAAGCCAGCTCAAGTGCCGGGGACAGGTCCTCCATACATGGACCTTTACAAGTTGGTGTTTTATATAATAGAATTCTGTCATCTCAGACAATGTGACTGTCCTTTTTTTTTTTCCTGTTGATAGTTAAATATGTAATCAAACAAATTTCAAAAGGCTTCAGATTTTTATTTTGCAGATTTTTGCATGCATTGGTGTACCACTTGCATGCCTGGCACCTGTGGTGGTCAGAAGAAGGCATCAGATCACTTGGAATTGGAGTTAAAGATGGTTGTGAGCCTCCAGGCAGGTGCTGGACATTGAACAGGGTCCTCCGGAAGAGCAGCCAGTACTCTTAACCACTGAGATATCTCTGCAGCACCCTTGGTAGGCTTTTTATATAGATGGGTATTTAACTGAAATGCCTGCAATGGAATGGGCAGACCACATGTTACTGGTAGTTTTGGTTATATGTAGTTTGATAAACAGGCATATGGAAAAGGGATATTTATGCGAATTCCTCTTTTACCAAATCAAGAATTACAATGAATTATCATTGTTACAATGAACTATCGTTAACACAAAGAAGTCAGCTAAGGTCTTGGGAACAGAGTGGGAAGGAAGAGAAACTCTAAAAGTTGACTTATTTTCTAAACTTAGTTCAAGTTTTGAAAATGTATTTTCTTAGTGAAATTGTATCCTAAAAAAAACAAAAACAAAAAACAAAACCAAAAAACTTCCAGGAAGGGTTTTTCAGTGTCATAGTTCGAGGGAAGAAAAGAGAGTCTGCTCCCACAAAGAATCAGAAATAACTGCCATCTTCTGGTCCAGTAGAGACCACTCTCCCTGCTGTGTGTGGTTGGGTAGACGGATGAGGCCAGGTGGGCTAAAGAGGTGTGCCTGCCTGCTCACATGATGAAGTGCATCTCTAGCCACTAACATTATTGGAATCTAATATGAGTACCCATTAGTGTCTGACCATTTTGTACCAGCAAATGGAGTTTTGGGAGACTAAGTTTATGCTTAGAAAATGAACTGATCTTCATGTTGACCCCATCTGGTTTGGGCACTTGAGTTTGTTTCCAAATTAAATTTTGGTTCGCTAAAAAACCCTCTTGCTCCGGGGAAAGCTCTTTCCTCCCTCCTCTTCCATCCACACCCCCACAGCACCATGACTTGTGGTCTGTTTACTTTTGGAGGGCAGGGGATGGGGGTGGAAATAGGTTATAAACTAAAACAGTTGTCAAGAACACAAACAAGGCTCTTGGAGGAAACGACTTCCTTTTTACACTGTGTCCCCGGTGGACCACAATCACTCCCTCAATCAGGGGACTAGGATTTGGATAAACATCAGCCCTTCAATGACAGAGAATCAGGGCAATTTAGACTCATCCCAAACCCACAGGATGAATGTAGCTGGAATAACAACCAGTCAAGCATGCCACTGGATGTGGGATTAAAGGA
Source organism: Peromyscus aztecus (assembly GCA_902168405.1). NCBI lineage: Eukaryota > Metazoa > Chordata > Mammalia > Rodentia > Cricetidae > Peromyscus > Peromyscus aztecus. Next base: position 20,884 of record CABHPQ010166048.1, read on the forward strand.
ACTCCTTTATTCTGACATTTTTAGATTCCTTAATGTGCAAATTAGGGCTCATAGGTTTAGAAGTCTGGGGAGGCCAGTTAGTACATTGCTGAACCGTCAATAACAGCAATTTGTGGAAGCAACAAAGGACTATAGAGCAATTAGTTTATGGTTCTTAAAGCTAAGGAAACCTGCCTATTGACTTTGGGAATCCTTCTGCTTTGTCTCCTTAACGTGATACCTGCTCTACTTGTTACTGATACTTTCCTAAAGACTTACCTACACAGCATCCTCACTTGAGTACCACAAGACAGTGGTGTCTAGAGCAGTGGTTTTCAACCTTCCTAATGTTGCCCACCCTATAATACAGTTCCTCATGTTGTGGTGAACTCCAGCCATGCAACTATTTTTGTTGCTACTTCATAACTGTAGTTTTGCTACAGTTGTGAACCGTAATGTAAATATCTGCGTTTTCTGAGGGTCTTGGACGACCCCTGTGAAAGGGCCGCAACCCACAAGTTGAGAACTGGTGATCTAGAGGCTGTGATTTCATTCTTAAGTTGTAGACAGTAGAGCGGGGTTAAAATTCCATCTTCCTGCTGGTGTGTCCCATGCAGACTTTGTACATTCTACAGCTGAATGTTCTCTTTTCCACAAAAGGCGGTTGCTTAGTGCCTACATCACAGGGGAGTGAGTTACTTGATACAAACGGGGTGCCACAAGGTAGCGTTATGTACTCTTGGTGACATATGAAGTTCCCAGAAGTAACTAGGAAATTGCTTCTGCTTGAATGAGGCACAGTGTCAGCAGGTCTGTGGACTGTCTCTGTTGTTTGTTGCCTCCGATATGGAAGTCTGACTCTCTTATTTCCTGCAGGATGAGTCAGGAACATGAAAAGCATCCTCCATCCTGTTTGTGGTTTTACTGAGCTTTCACTCTGGCCACCCGTCGATGACAATCCTTATTCACTGGTAAATCCTTAAATTCTAAGGATAATTTGATCTTCCACATTCTGTGATAGAACATATCATGGTGCGACTAATCCTGTTACTTGAGCATGTTACTCGAGCATATTAAAAACAAAACCAAAAATTTACACTGGATTGGGCACAGTGGCTCAGACAAATGGACACAGCAGTCAGTTTAGATAAATGCTTCAGATGATCTGGACCACAGCTCAGGAAACATGCTGTTCTCCCAGGATTCCATCAGCTGTCTCCTTGAGTTCTGCCTCCAACCTTTCACAATGTTTAAACCGAACTTTCATAACTCAAGAACAATTTAGACTCAAATCTTCAGTTGATGGCTTTGATGTGAGGAAATCTGTCCAAAGACTCCATGCTGTCCTCTTCACTGCCCCTTCCTGTCTGGGGCCACCTGCCTCTTTCAGTCCCTCAGGCCATGTCTAGCCTATTCAAGATTTCATTGCGGCCATTGCTTCTTTCAGTGTTTATTTAATCTTTTGTATTCTGGCACTAGGGGATCTAAATGGCCAGTGTGGGAAGGTGAGAGGATCTGGAAGGGGGTTGGGGGAGGGAAAACTGTGATCAGAATTCATGATATGAAAACATTTATTTTCAATAAAGTATAACAGCCATAGTACTTAGGGACATAAAAATATACTGGAAGTGAGGCAAGTTACATTTTAATATTTATTTCTTTAGTGTGATGTACACACTTCTGGGAAGATTTTTAAATGTCTTCTGGAATTTTCAAAATGTATTAAAACTGTTATAGGTTGACACGAAGTTAATAAAAACAATAGTTCGAAAGCCCAGGTTGTCTTTTGCCCAGCTTTCCCAGTGTCCACATCTTCTGTGCCTATAGGAAAGAAATGACACAGTACTGTTAACTGTTCCATGGGCCTTGTTCAGATGCCATTGGCTGTTATATGTACACACAAGGCTTCAATGTATAGCATTTACACAGTCTAGTTTTTCTACACAACCCCGAGAGACGGTACAGTTGCCCTAAGTGATGCTCAGAAAACAGCGGACCACGGTCCAGTGTGCAGACCCCTCTGCCGAGTGTGGGGATTGTCCAAACAAGCAGCTTAATTCCACTGTCCTGAAGGCTTTGTCCTCTGGACTCTTAACTGTTCCCATATAAGACAGGTTTGCCACATTAATTTTCGTTCTTTGTGGCCTTTTGGAAACACATACATCCTTAAGAAACTAATTTCTCTGGTTCTTATCCCCACGCCCCAGGTCAGAATGGATGATGGTTGCTTGAGAGTCACAGAGAAGTCTGTGAGGCCAAGATGCTACACTTAGGGGAGGGACAGGAAAGAGTTGTTTAGGGAACATGGCAGGATGGTTGTACTCATCAAGACTGTCTGGAGCAGCCAAGCAGACAATTCACACTGCATAGCTGAATTGGTTTTGAGACGCAATCGCTAACAACGAGTTTAAGTATCAAAATCTAACGTTATGTCTTTATTTTAAAATCAGAACAGCAGGGATAACTGTAAGCATATATTTTGAAAGCATATACTTTGAAAATAGCAAGGGTAAAGGTAGGAGAACAAGGCTATCTTGTGTCCCAAGGACCAGTTTGGGGGAGGCAGCACAGAGCACCCGAAGACTGGAAGCGGTCATCGGAGCTGGTTAGCAGTGCCAAGGTGAGGGAGAAAATTTCCGTATAACTTCAATAACCAAGGAGAGTCAGGGTGACTCACTCCCTGTCTGCAGTTCAGACATATTTGATGGAAACTTTGCAGGCTGGGTTTTCCTCCCTTGCCACCCTGACTTTACAAGCCACGGCCCACATGCTTGGAAACAGTAACTGGGCAATTACTAAATGGTTGCTGTGGGATGGCGTAAACAGCTGGAAAAAAAGCTCAAATTTGGATTCCTGACAGCCATCAAGGTAAATCTTTTTACCCTTTTGCTCTACATAGTTTTAGATGCTGCTTAGGCCTAGAATGGTCACAGACGAGAGGAAACTGTCTCTGTCTTTCTAACCAAAATTCATCTTGATCAGCCAAATGAGTTATACAGCAGTATAGGATTTGGTTTTTAGGTTTTCTTTAAAAAAATAATTGTTTTGAAGGGTTTCCTGTGTTCTAAGAAACACTATTGCAACGTACTTTTAAAAAACACCGTACTGTATTATGTAACTTCTGTGTTAAGTTCTGTGGCATATTTTGATGTATGTATACACGGGGAAATAGTTCTATTGTCAAGAAAGCATGTTCATTGTCTCTCATGGCAGAAGTATCTAAAATCTCCCCTACTTACAAAACTCCTGAATTTTGAGAGGCTGTACAGCAGAATATTTCCACGCAGAGGCGACTTAGCTTAGAAAGTCCCTGGTCTCATCACCTGGAGCTCCAGGGTCGCCAGCTCCAAAGTTCAGGGCAAGGGCAGCCTAAGGTCAGGCTGAAAGAGTCCTTGCCCTGCCTCTTCCAGGCTTCCGTTCACATATATTTATGAGTATATGAGCATCTGTATTCAGCTGGTGAAAATAATTTTCTCTTAACTTCAGGATTTCACCATCACCACTATTACACACACATATATACAGACTCAGACAGACAGACAGACAGACACACATACACACCATGTACATATGCATACTACATACATACATACAAAAACACATGTACTCATCCACTTACCAACCCATAGCCATACACACACACACACACACACACACACACACACACACACACACACACATTTTATAGCAAATATTTTTACTTCATTTTGGCGCCTTCCCTATTCATTTTTATATGTACTCCAGGGTCAGACTTGATTGAGAAAAAAGACAGTCCTTAGCCAGTTGTTGTTGCCTGTTTTTGTTGCAGTTTTGATGGGACTTATTTGTGAAAGATACTGTTGGCTCTGTTTGACTTTCTTTCTGGTCGCTGAGGAACTCAAGTCATTCGAGTTAGACTTGAGTTAGTCAAATGTGATAGGTTTAATTCTATCACCGCAGAAAAGATTTTCTTTTACGATGGGCAGAAGAGAGTAAGGAGTTTGGGGGTGACCAGGGAGTTTAACTTTTCTTAAACTCTCCTGGGTGATGCGTGATGTGATTTATGTGCCTTGCCCTCATCCCTCCCAGAACTCCTTAGGAGTTCCTGGTGTTACTTACAAATGCACAGAATGGTGGAGTCGGTTTAGAGACATAGTGAAATGCTGAGTTTGACTTTAGGATGGGCACATGGTGAGAAGAGACGTGACCCAGGAAATTCAGGCACGTCTGAGTTTCTTAGATGTTAAGACAGCATTCCAATTCTTATTAATTGAAAAATGCCCTTATAATTATCTGGCTATCTGCCATTCATACTTTCTTTCTGTATTTTCAGGAATGAAATAAAAAAGGACGCAATTACTTTCCTAGTTATTCTTTTTCACACACGCTTTTTTTTAAAAAATCCATGTCATTAACAAAAACTCAAACACTTAATTTCTTATGAGGAAATGATACACATTACAAATGCGGGGGTGTTAGATAACCCAACTAATGGGGGAAAATCAGAGCTAAAAGGACATGAATTTAGACACCTGGATTGATTTTAAAATATCACCTTAGAATATAAAACTAACATTATTTTTAATTATTATAATAAACCAGAAATAGGCAAAGGAAACAAGCACTCATAATATCACAAAATCACAGCAGGTCCCTACCAAGAGCAGCGGGCACATCTTCCTGCTCTGTCACTATAAGAACACTGTGAGATGTAAATCTCGCAGTTTAAACGAGCTGTGTGCGTTAAAAACATATTAATTTAAATTTTAACAGGCATCCAGCATATTCACGAAGTGTGAGGAGAGGTTTCTGCCAAGTAAAATCATTACTGGCAACAATCTAGGAAGTATGAGTCACCTTCGAAGCCAGTCTTTCCTCTTAGTCTAACCCTAAGCCACCTCCATCCCCCTTCCCCTGGGGTTCCTTACACATGGCGAGTCACTCTTCCTGGAGAGCCAACTGGATACCCTAGAAGATGGGTGGCAAAGAGGAAAACGTGGGAGGAAGAACAAAAATTGAATGAAAAAGAATTCCTGCTCCTTTATTAATTTTTCGAATTTCCTAGTATATCATCTTCATTTTCTCCTCTGTGGGGGGTAGCTCACTCTGCAATATAAGCCATCAGTCAGAAGCCACCAGAACCAATAGAGACTGAGTCTTCTTAAGTAGTTAAAGTTTATCATGTGCCTAGAGGCTGCCCTTCTAAGAAGCAATCTGGAAAACCACGTGGCCACAATTGAAGGACTACGCTTTACAAAATGTATTATAGCCTTTCCTGCTCGTTTAAATTGGCTGTTCTAAATATACCCAAGCATTTACCAAAGCCCCTGTTCATTAACATGAGTTTATTCTGCCCTTTGTTTAGTCTTCTTCTACTTTGTTGTTTTTTTTTCCCGCCGTGAATACTCCTTTTTTTTTTTTTTTTTTTTTTTTTTTGTATTTCACTACTGCAAGTATGTTCCGTCCTTGACTCTGGTTTTCACATATTTCTTCTTTCCTTGCTTTCTTGTGACTGCTTATATCCCTTGCCTTTTATTTTTCTCATCTTCACAACAAACATTGTCTTATAGACTGAATAACGTCTCTATCTGATTTCCTACGTTAAAGTCTTAATCCACAGGACGCCAGCCTGTGACTGTGTTTAGATACATGATCTTTACAGGAGTAATAAGTGACTATGAGCTCATTATGGAGGTCCCAATCCAGTGCAACTACTGTCTTACAGAGAGAAGTTAGACATAGATGATTATAGGGGTGGGAAATGACGGACAATAAAGCAGTAGATGGCCATGTATAATCCCACAAGACAGATCTGAAACAGTTTCTTGCTTTATAGCCCTCAGGAAACACCAACCCTGCTAACAGCTTATCTCAAAGTGCCTTCCAGAATTGTGAGAAAATAAAATTCTATTATATAGGTAACTCAGTCCGTGATGATTTAATATCATAGCCCTACATCACCAATATAAATTGTCTTAGAAATCATATGACAACTTAATGCATGAAAGTGAACTATAAGCAGACTTTGTAGGACAGTTTAAATATTAATCTCCTCTGAGTAGTTCTTATATGCTTTATAATATGAATATTAGCTACCTGGGTCGTATTTTAGTGCCTTCTTAGGTGCTGGAATTCATTGAAGATTTTTTTTTTTATTCAATCAATATATAGTTCTGGAATCCTCTCTACCTGCCAGTCATGGTACGAGATGTAACACAATGGAGAGATGGCACAGTCCTCAGGGACTTCACAATGCTGATTGTGGAGGCAGCCATGTAAGAAACTAGTTGCTGCATAAGATTGTAAGTACTCAGGATGGTAGCAAGGACCAAAGGAAAAAGTGAGTACTTTATTGAAAACAGAAATGATCGCTCTTGAGCCCACAGAGGGAAGAGAATGGTATAAAAGAACTGTACTCCTTCAATTTATACATTAAAGCCCTCCCCTCAAGTGACAGCGTTTGCAGAAAGGCTTTTCAAAGGTAGTCAGAATTAGATGGAATTCTGAGACTAGGGCCTTTGAGATGGCGTTCAATGGCTTTATACAAATCAATAAATTCTTGGCATTGCGAACACAGAGATCCCTCATCAGAAACTGATCGTGCTGGCACCTTGAAATAGGACTTTAAACCTCCAGAATTTGGGATTAATAAATTTCTGCTGCTTAAGCTACCCCGTCTGGCCAGGTGGTGGTGGCACACGCCTTTAATCCCAGCACTCGGGAGGCAGATCTCTGTTGAGTTTGAGGCCGGCTTGGTATATAGAGTGAGTTCCAGGACAGGCTCCAAAACTACACAAAGAAACCCTGTCTTGAGAAAAACAAAACAAAACAAAACAAGAAAAACAAACAAAAAAAGCTTCCAGTCTGTGTTGTTTTGTGATGGCGGCAAAGTTAAGAAAGTGCAGAAGCCAAAGCTGGAATTCATGCCTACAGGCTTAATTGCTCATTAATTTGTTTATTCAATTGCTCCAGCATTTATTCATTTCTTTTCTTTTGTTCTTATATTTTTAAAACAACCAACCACTAACAGAAACTGTTTAGGCAGTATGTAGATAAGCAGACCTTGCTCTCATACAAAGTACATTTTAGTGGATAGTTAGAAAATAAACTGGTATGCAAATAAACAAGGTGTATGGAAATTATGAAAGTGACATGAAGAGCAGAAACAGGGACAAGGTGAAGATTTTGGGGTCCTATAGAGAGAACACACAGGGTAGGTCTATCAGAGGAAGACATCCAGTTAATCCTGATAAATGAAGAGTTAGATGGCCAGCCATGCATGCATCTGGGAGAGTGGTCAGAAATGATGGGACCAGCAATGTCTCGGGCAGAATAAGCTCCAAGCATGCCAGGACCAAGGGTAGTTGTGTAGCTAGAGTCCAGCAAATGATGGGAGACTGCAAAGGTGGGATTAGCCAGGTCCAGAGGGCTTCACATGTCATCTCAAAGAACTTCAATTGGACCTTGTGGCCAATGGGGCAACTTCTAACATACTGAGAAGGGGAGTAACATGCTAAGCTTTGTTTGCTCACATGGATGATAATGTCAAAGATGCATTTGTAGGCCAGGCATGGTGGCATACATCTGTAACCCCAGAACTAAAGGTATTTGCTGACCAGCAGTTTTAGAACTGACCAGAAGTTGAACTTATGGGAAGATAAGGCTGAAACAATAAATCTATATATCCTGGGCTTGGCAAAACAAGATATGGGGATTAATGGGCTCAACTGACCAGAAGTTGAACTCAGGGGAGAGTAGGACTGGAACAATAAATCTGAATGTATCTATCCTGGGTTCAACAAAAGCAGGACATAGGGAGTAAAAATGTATATCTCTGTAGATACCCTGAATCCTGTTAGCCATCAGTAACCTCATGCTTACAGTTCAGCCAGTAACTTCAAAGAACTATCTCACTCCTCACCCCCTCGTCCAATCTCAAGCTGCATGTAAACCTTTCCTATATAAACCCCTTTGTGTTTTGCATTGGATACTGGCTCTGTGGTGGTCTTGCTTGGGGGTGTGGCGGTGCAAGCACAACACCCCCACCTTCGAACATCACTGTGGAGGTTAGGATTTTAATATCTGAGTTTTGGAGGATTCAACATTCAGATCCTAAAAACACAATCACTTGATGAGTTTAAGGAACACAAGCAGGAGTGGTGATGCTTTGTCATCTGGAATCCAGAGGAATGCAGAATTGCAGATGGTAGTTGTGTGCGTAGGTGCACAGATGTGTGTGGGAGGTGGGAGTGTGTATGTGTATGTGTGTGCATGCATGCACATGTGTGTGTGTTTAGGCTGAGAGAGCCCAAGGCTGTTTTGGTAAGCAGCATAGAAGAAGCCTGCACAGGTTCACTTATGTGAGTGGGCAGATGAATAAATAAATAATGCAACAATGGGTTTAATTTCTCTATCAACTGCAGAGAGACAAGAAGCCAGATAGCTTGGATTATGGTAAAATTTAAGAATATATTCTATTGCTCATCGGATAAGAAGCTGACTAAAGTTCAGAAAAAAAAATACAGGGTCTTTGAGGAACCCACCTGACAATACAATGCTGTATTGTTTTTCCCCCGGAGCTGAGGACCGAACCCAGGGCCTTGTGCTTGCTAGGCAAGCACTCTACCACTGAACTAAATCCTCAACTGTATTTTTAAAAGTAAGTTTCTAGGTACTGTGAGAGTTGAGTAGCTCTGTTTCCTGGAACCTGACCTTTCCCAGCCTATAACTTTGATTTGTTTTTGAGCATACACTGACCCTCCCTGACCCTTCCCTAATCACATGGTGACCACATAATATTTTTTAAAGTTTTTTTTAAAATTTCCTTATTACCCCACTGTCTCCCTTCTGCAAAACTGCTTGTGATTTTACTCCATAAAAGGGGCTCAAGAGATGGATTCTAGGCTGCTCTCTTCAACATGACTTAAGAGGCAGTCGGTGGCCAGCTCTTGGGTGTACCCCAATAAAAAACATAAAGCTTGATTCAAATTTGGCTCAAATTGGGGTAGTGGTCTTCTTCTTACCGTTGGGATTAACATTTTCTTGAGAGCCCCAGGGAGATACACACCACCCACCCAAATTCTAAACCCAGAGCTTTGCTCTGGAACTCCAGGACGGGGGTGGGGAGGTTGGGGATCTGCCTCAGGAGGCACATGCCTTGAAACGTTCCAAGGTTCCGCTGGGGCTGCCTTCAGTTTGCAGACCATTGGGGTGAGCTTACATGCTGAGAAAAGCATCTACTGAGGCCTCTTGGTGAGTTACAGTCTGGTTCTGTTTTGTGGGTTCCCTATCTGGAATATGGGGAGGGTTCGATGGGACCCCAATATTCTCCCATCCAGGGCAAAAAGTGAGATGTTGCACTGCCCACCTGAGGTTCTTAGTCTGGTTTTTATGTCCGGTTTCTCTTGTCTTTGTGCATCTTGTCTTGTCTTCATTTTTACTGTTCTCTTTCTGCCTTTTGTACTTTCTGTGTTAATTGATTTACTTTGGACTTGGGGGTGATTGAACTGTCGGACAGTATGAGTAATAAGACTAGCAAGTCTAGTAGCCCTCTAACCTGTGTTCTAAAAGATTTTGATAAACTTCACCTCCCCCTCTTACTCTCCCCCACCCCCACCCCCCCCCCCCACCATAGTTAAGGAGGATTATGATTATCCTATCACCAAGAGTCACCTCTGAACATTCTGTGAAACTGAATGGCCCACATTCTGGGTTGACTCCCAGGGTACTTTTGACTCTCAGATAGCCTGGGCAGTGGTTCATGTCACCCTCGGTGCCTGGCCACCCAGACCGAATTGGATACATCTTGCCTTGGGCTGTAGCAATTTCCAACCTGCCCCCCCCCCATCCCAGCCCCCAAAGGTCTGTATTGTCCATAAATGGGCAAAGTGGCCAATCCCTGGTTGTCAACAGATGGCCCTTTCAAGGGTGGTGTAGCAGAGACCAATGAGCCCCCTCTGAAGACCATTCTGCAGGACTCACAGGAGGAAGAACCCCTTCTCCCTCATATAACCATCTTTATCATCTTCTCCCCTCCTCACTTCAACCTCCTCCTTTGCCACCCAAGTCCCCACCACCAAGGTCTTACTCTGCTCCCCCTCCCCCCTATCTGCACCTACCCTTACCCCACCATCTAGTCCTTCCCTACCTCCACTTACCTTTGCCCCCCCTCCCCCAGCTCTTCTTTACCTCCCCCTGTCTTTCCCCCTCTCCACACCCACCAGAGAGTCCCATATGGCCCTCCCAACATTTCCTCCGATTCTGGTTCTGGGGTGACGCCTCCTTCAGTCCTCGATCCCCTGTGGTCATTTCCTGACAATCATTACCCGTATGTCCCTTTCTCCATCACAGAGCTCTACAAACTGGAAGAACCAGATCCCCACTTTCAGCACTAACACTGATTCCTTAATTTCTCTAATTGATTCTATCTTTTTCAATCGTCTCCCCATGTGGGATAACTGTCCGCAGATTCTCCACGCTCTCTTCACTACCAAAGAAAGGGAACAGATTCTCATGAAAGCAACTGAAACGCTCCCCGGAAAAGCATCAATGGCTGGTGACCAGAGAGCAGAAGTGATTGACTGTGCTCTGCCAAGAAGGAGATCCCAATGGGTCTACAACATAGAGAGAGGTAGGAGGTCACTCAGTGACTACCACCAGGTTCTGCTAGAAGGAATGAAAGCCCGGAAGCCCACTAACCAATCTAAGGTAACAGATGTGAAACAGGGCCCAGATGAATCGCCTTCAGCTTTCCAGGAGTGCCTCCTGGATGCCTATTGATTATACACTCCTGTAGACTCAGAATACCTGGCAAATCTTACAGTGATTAACCTAGCCTTTGTTACTCAGCTGGCCCAGGACATACTTAGAAAGATACAAAAGATGGATGGGTTTGCAGGAAAGAACAGGTCAGAGCTATTAGAGATAGCCCAGAAAGTGTTTGACGGCAGAGACAGCAAAGAAGATCTCCTGATAAAGAAGATGGGGTGTGCCACCGTGACTGCACTGCAAGCCCCAGCCACTCTTCCCCACGCACACCATGATAAAAGGAGGAGACCTTTTACAAAAGGACCAATGTACTTGCTGCAAAGAAATAGGTCATTGGAAAAATGAATGTACATACCGGAAATAGGTACTCCCCCTCCAAACCTAAGGAAATCCTAGCTATGGGGGATTAGCAAGACCAAGGCTCCTTCCAGCTGGGTCTCCAGGAGCCCATGGTAATCTTCACCACAGAGAGCCAAACTGTAAAATTTCTGGTGGATACAGGGGCTATTCACTTGGTATTATAGGAGTCCCTGAGACCCCTTACCAACCAAACAATGGAAGTACAGGGGGCTACAGGGGGTATCAAAGAATACAAATGAACCAGTGACTGGACTGTTAACCTAGGACAAGGAACTATGACTCATCTTTTTATTGTTATTCCTGAATAACACTTTACTGGAACAGGACCTCTTGAACAAGCTCCAGGCAACAATATCATTTTCAGGAGACTCTCCTAGGTTGCAACTGAGAGGCCCTGCTAAGGCTTTAAGTATAACCTGACCAATAAGTGAGGAATATCTGCTCCTCCAAAATCCAACCCATTCCCTTGAAGGGGAATAGAAAAAGTTGCTGATCCAGGAAATTCCTAGTTTGCACAGAGGACAATCCTCCTGTCTTGGCAAAACATGTGCCAAACATCATAGTGCAACTAACATCTGGGGCGATGCCCATTCCAGTCAAGCAGTACCCCATCAGTTCAGAAGCCAGGGGAGGTGCTTGGGCTGTCTTTCTGTATGCTGTGAATATGTGTTGCTCTGACTGGTTGATAAATAAAGCCGTTTGGCCTATGGCAAGGCAGCTTAGAGGCAGGTGGGAAATCCAAACAGACAGACAGGAAGAGAAAGGAGAGGCAAGGCAGATGCTGCAAGCAGTTGCCAGGAGAAGCAAGGTGTAAAGGTTTTTATTGGTAAACCACGAACCATGTGGCAAAGTATAGATTTATAGAAATGGGTTATTTTAAGACGTAAGAGCTAGCTAGCAAGAGGCCTGCCATAGAACATACAGTTTGTAAGTGATATAAGCCTCTGTATGTTTAATTGGGTTGGAGGGGCTGCAGGACTGGGTGGGACACAGGAAAACTTTAAGCTACAGGCAGGGATTAAGATTCACATCAGGTGCCTCCTTGAGGCAGGCATACTTATTCCTTGCTCGTCAGCCTGAAATATCCCTTTGCTGCCTGCCGAGTCGTCTGGAACTTGAGACTATAGACTAGTACAAGACTTGAGGGAAGTGAGCAAGAGGACAGAGTCTGGGGTGGTATTGTGTTCCCCAAAATATTGTGTACCTTAATAAACTTATCTGGGGTCAGAGAACAGGATAGCCACAATATTAAACATGAGGATAGGCAGTGGTAGCATACGCCCTTAATCCTAGCATTCCAGAGACAGAAATCCCTTTGGATCTCTGTGAGTTCAAGGCCACATTGGAAATGGCCAGGCATGGTGACAACACCTTTAATCCCAGAAAGCAAGCCTTTAATCCCAGGGAGTGGTGGTAGAAAGCAGAAAGGTATATAAGGCGTGAGGACCAGAAACTAGAGGCATTTGCCCTGGAGAGGCATTTGCCCTGGGTAGGCATTTGGCCTGGAGAAGAATTTGGGCTGGTTAAGCTTTCAGGCTTCTAGCAGCAGTTCAGCTGAGAGTCATTTGGATATGAGGACATAGAGGCTTCCAGTCTGAGGAAGCAAGACCAGCTGAGGATCCGGCGAGGTGAGATAGCTGTGGTTTATTCTGTCTCTCTGATCTTCCAGTGTTCACCCCAATACCTGGCTGAGATTTGATTTTATTAATAAGACCTTCTAAGATTCATGCTACAAGAGTCCATTACCCAACTGTTCCAAATCTCTGTACTTAGCTTAGGTTATTACCACCAGAACTTAAAGTTCACACTGTATTGGACTTAAAAAGATGCATTCTTCTCCAACCCTCCGTCAAGATTAAGTCATCCCATCTTTGCATTTGAATGGGCTGACCCTGGACTTGGGATATCAGGACAGCTAACCTGGACTGCCTCAAGGGTTCAAAAACTCTTCCACCATCTTCTATAAAGCACTCAACCAGGATTTAAGTCTCGTCTGTAGTAAATACCCTGAGGTAACCCAAGAAACAAGTTAGGGAATTTCTGGGAGGTGTCAGATATTGCCATCTTTGGGTACCTGGGGTTTGCTGAAATTGCCAAACCCTTGTACCCCGCTACGGCTAGGGGCAACACCCCTTTGGAATGGACTGAGGAACATGAATAGGCCTTTAAGAACTGAAAAGAAGCCCCAGTATAAGCCTCTACATTAACGCTCCCTGATATCTCCAAGCCCTTTCATCTTTACACCCATGAAAGAAAGGGCATTGTCAAGGGAGTCCTGGCTCTGACCCTGGGTCCCTGGAAAAGGACAATAACTTACATCTCAGAGAGACTGGATCCTGTAGCCTCTGGATGGCCCCCTTGTTTAAGGGTCATTGCAGCCACTGCAAATCTTATAAAAGAAGCTGACAAGCTCACATTAGAACAGATTCTAACTGTGACAGCTCCACACACTGTGGAAATCCTGCCAAGAGATGCCACCAACCGGTGGATGTCTGATGCTCATCTGTCTTACCAAGCCCTCCTTTTAGATAAGGACAGACTGACTTTTGATAAATCTTTGGCCATTAATCCCGCCACCCTGCTGCCAGATGACAACCCTGGGGAGCCTGTCCGTGAACTTCCAAGGTATGGGAGCATACCTGAGAGACGTTCCTTTGAGTCCAAGAGATGTGCAGATCTCTGTATGGATGGCAGCAGCTTCACTCAAGAAGGAGCCAGGAATGTGGGTGTGGCAGTGGTTACAGGCCAGAAGGAGGTCATTTGGGCACAAGCCTTGCCCAGGGGCACATCTGCCCAGGCAGCAGAATAATTGCTCTGACACAGCCTTCAAGATGAGCTGAAGGAAAAAAGGTGAACATCCACATAGACAGCAGATATGCTTTTGCTACCATTCATGCTCATGGATATATATGCAGAGGGGCTTACTCACCCCAGAGAGAAAGACTAATAAAAATAAATTGTCCAGTTGCTAAAGACCATCTGGGTTACCAACTGGACTGGCCATTATTCACTGGGCAAGATACCAAAAAGACAAAAAGACCCCAAACTCAAGGTCACAACCATGCAGCTCAAGTTGCCCAAAGAAGCTGCTCTCAGGGAACCCGAACTGCAGACTGTCTTGGAACTATCTGCTATCTCTGAGACCCCACTCTGCCTCAATGGAGATGTTCCTGAGTATGATCCATATTCTGACTTGGGGGCTCAGGAGAGTTGCAATGGATGGTGGATCTTGCCTAACAGAAGAATCTGATGCCAAAGGTAGTAGGCCCAAACTGGCTAACTGCTTTGCATCATGCCATATACTTGTTACATAAGAAAGTCCCAGAACTCATCTCCCTTCATATCTGGCTGCCTGGATACTAAGGAAACTTCAGAGCATTTCAGACTGCTGCCTGACCTGTGTCCAGGTAGATGCAAAGAAGGACATACTTCCTCTAGGCCAATGGAGTCAGGATACACTACCTAGTGAATTTTGGGAAATGGACTTCACTGAAGTCAAGCCAGGACTGTATGGCTACAAATATCTGCTGGTCTTTGTTGATACTATCATAGGCTGGGTAGAGGCCTTTCCATCCCAAATGGAAATGGCCCACATAGTAGCTAAGAAATTAATAATGGAAATTATTCCCAGATTTGGCTTTCCCATATCTCTGGGGCCTGACAATAGCCTGGTCTTCACAGCCAAGTTATCTCAATTGCTCTCTAAAGCTCATAACATAAGTTGGAAACGTCAGTGTATGTATCATCATCTTCAGAGCTCAGGAAATATAGAGAGGGTGAATAGAACTTTAAAGGAGATATTTAACTAAATACTCTCTTGAAACTTCCAGTAATTAGGTTGACCCCTAGCCTTATGCTCTTCTCAGAATCTGATATACCTCCTACTGAGAAAAATTCACCCCATATGAAATAGTTTATGGGTGACCACCTCCCATGATCCCTAAGGTACATACTAGACTGTTATCAGATTGCCCTACTCCAATCTCTGAGTCCTTAAAAGGATTGAAATTAACTTTGGATAATATTCTCCATTAGGTGCAGGCTGCTTAGTCTGTTGGGTACCACCCACATGATCAACCATTCCAGCCCAGAGATGCTGTATTAGTCCACTGCTTCAAAACTGACCAGCTTGGATTGCAGTTCCAGTTGCAGGCCAGCAGGCAAGACTCCTGAGAACAGACCTTCACACCACCACCCTCATCAGACCCTGTAATCTACAAGCCCCACTCTGTTCCCCAAACCTCCCCCTGCTCCAAGACCTCAGCAACTCCCTGAGACATAGACTCTGCCAACTCCAATTGGACCAAGAGGTAAGTGATTGTTCTCTCAGCCGGTCAGCCCAGTCTTTAGGCCCTAGACCTGGAGGCACAACCTGTGCCCCCCCCCACCCATTGCAGCCCCAGTTGCAGGCCAGCAGGCAAGACTTTCGTGGGCAGGCCTTCCCACCACCATCCCCCATTTGGACCCTGTAGTCCACAAACCCCTCTCTGTCCCACAAACCCACCCACCCCCTGAGACCCCAGCGGCTCCCTAAGACAAGAACACCACCAGCACTGATTGGACCAAGAGCGGCTCCCTGAGACACAGACACTGCTTGCACCAATTGGAGGAAGAGATGGTAGATGCCAGTGCAAGAATACATTCAGCATCATAAAGAGCAATATGGTACCACCGGAACCTAGTGGTTCTACAAGCAGGACCTGAACATCCCAATGTAGAAGAAGCAGAAGAAAACAACCTTAAAAATAACTTTATGAAGATGATAGAGGTCTTTGAAGAGGAAATGAAAAATTCCCTTAAAGAAATCGAGGAAAAGACCAGCAAAAATTTGGAAGAAATCAATAAATCCCTTAAAGAAAGCCAAGAAAACCAAGAAAAAAGCAATCAAACGGGTGAAGGAAACAGTTCAAGACTTGAAAATTGAAATAGAGGTGATAAAGAAGGCACAAACTGAGGGAATGCTGGAAATGGAAAATCTGAGTAAACGAACATGAACTAGAGATGCAAGCATAACCAATAGAATGAAAGAGATGGAAGAGAGAATCTCTGGTGTTGAAGACATGATAGAGGAAATAGATTTATCAGTCAAAGAAAACATTGAAGGCAACAAAGTCATAACACAAAATGTCCAGAAAATCTGGGACACCATGAAAAGACCAAATCTAAGAATAATAGGGATAGAAGAAGAATAATACCAACTCAAAGGCACAGAGAATATATTCAACAAAATCATAGAAGAAAACTTTCCCAACCTAAAGAAGGAAATTCCTATGAAGATACAAGAAGCTTACAAAACACCAAATAGACTGCACCCCTCAAAAAGTCCCTTTACCTTATAATAATCAAACCCACTAAACATGCAGAATAAAGACAGAATATTAAAAGTTGCAAAGGAAAAAACCCAAGTAACTTATAAAGGCAGACCCATCAGAATAACACTGGACTTCTCAATGGAGACTCTAAAAGCCAGAAGGTCCTTGACAGACATTATGAAGACACTAAGAGACCATGGATGCCAACCCAGACTACTATACCCAGCAAAACTTTCAGTCACCATAGACAGAGTGAACAAAATATTCCATGACAAAACCAGATTTAAACAATACCTATCCACAAATCTAGCCCTACAGAAAGCATTAGAAGGAAAAATCCAAGCCAAGGAAGTTAGATGCACCACAAGAACACAGGCAATAGATAATTGCACACCAGCAAATCCCAAAGAAGGGAAACACACACACACACACACACACACACACACACACACACACACACACACACTGCCATCAAAATATGATAGGTATTAACAATGACTGGTCATTAATATCCCTGAATATCAATGGACTCAATTCACTTATAAAAAGACACAGGTTAACAGAATGGATACAAAAACAGGATTCATCCTTCTGCTGCATACTAGAAACACACCTTCAAAGACAGACACTACCTCAGAGTAAAGGGCTGAGAAAAGTGTTTCCAGTCAAATGGACTTGAGAAACAAGCCAGTGTATCCTAATATCTAACAAAATAGAGTTCAAACTAAAATCAATCAAAAGAGATCAAGAAGGATTTTACATATTCATCATAGGAAAAATCCACCAAGATGAAGTCTCAATTCTGAACATTTATGCCCCAAATACAAGGGCATCCACATATGTAAAAGAAACATTACTAAAGCATAAATTACACATCAAACCTCTCACACTAATAGTGAGAGACTTCAACACTCCATTCTCACCAATGGACAGGTCTGCCAGACAGAAACTTAACAGAAAACTGACCAGCTTGAACCTAGATGGAAAGGACCTTACATCATGATTCTCTGGACACCTACTGCTGTTAAAGTCTCTGGTATTTCTGCCTGGGTTCATCACTGACACCTCAAGAAGGTACCTGATGAACCCACAGAAGAAGAGTCCATCCCCCAGCAGTGGAAAGTGTCTGAAAAAGGATTGTTAAAACTCAAACATTCTAAGGTTTGACTGTCTAACATAACTGTGTTCTTGCTGCTGGAATTTGCATTATGACTGCCCTATGGCTAACAGTTTTGCTGTTTTATTCCCAGTTTATGTAAACAGAACCTAAATGCATCTTGACAGGGGAAACAAAAGGCACCCCTATCATAGAAAACACCCTGATATTGTCTTGCCATGCAAAAGATTGCCTTTATCCACCAGGGCCCATAGTTTGGACAAAAGAAGGGGGAACAAATTGTCTTTAGCCAGATGGTTGGAGGACACTGGGATGGACTAATATAACTGACCAATCCCAACATAATAACACAGACTTTAGAATAATCAAATATTCTTTAAAGCGTCCTGATAGTGGAAATTACAGGTGTGCTAAAATAAGAAGGGGAAGAGAAGAGTCATTAATCACTTCATTTGAATTTAACATACCCAGAGTAACCCTGTCTGTAACTAATAATGTGGAATATAATCTCTGGGTCCATCTAGCACTAAAAGCCAATGAGAACACTCCCTCTGTGTCAGAAGAGATCCCTCTATTCCCTGGATCTTAAAAAGAAATTTGTATGGAACAGAACAGAGGTTTCCTACGAAAATTATACAATGATAGTGGGGGATAAAGTGGAACATGCCCCTGCTAATGTTTTAAAGGCTGTGACTGATGTTCCCATTGATAATGTCCTTTTCCTCCACTGTCTATGTTTTGATTGCACAAATGTCCCTTCTTATTGTAATTCTACTTCTTATCACATGCTCTCCTTTGGTAAACAATTGCCCTTAGGATGGACTTTTTTTTTTTTCTGTGAAAATAATACTTGTTCTGCACTCCCAACAGGATATAAGGGCTTATGTGGGATAGGATCTGTTCTACCTATTTTACTCAGCAACTCTTTACAATCTGTTAATAGAATTACAAGACATCTTCCTAAAAACTGTAATGATTCCTCAAATCTATTAGATCCCACTAGAGCTGCTGCTACCACAGCCTTTCTGTTACTTGTCCCAGGACTTGTCGTTAGACCTACAGAGAGAAGTTTCTAAAATAGTCTGTCTAATTTCAAAGACCACTAACATTATAGCAAAAATATTAGCAAAAATTAATCAAGAAATGGGGGAACTGAGAACAACTCTGCTTCAAAATAGAGCTACTATAGATTACCTACTACTTAAACATAATCTCAGTTGTCAGCCATTTACTGGAACGTGCTGTTTTAATATCTCTGACTTCACTCACACTGTTGACAACCAAACTGACAATCTCCGTAAAACAATAGACAACACTTCTCAAACAAATTTTAGACTGGCCAATATCGTAAGACGAATTGTTAAACGGTCTTATTAATAAAAATCCTGGAGCCAGATATTGGGGTGAAAACTGAGAGATCAGAGGAATAGGACAAGCCACAGCCAAACTCACCTTACTGACTCCTCAGCCTCTAAAGAGACCTACTTCCTGTATACCTACACCTATACGCCTTTCTGTTCTGCCATCTCACTTCCTCTCTCTGCCCAACTACATCACTTCCCGTCTGTCTGTACAGACCTCCAGAGCTCTATGGTTAGGGCTGGGATTAAAGGCATGTGCCACCACACTGTTTCCAATGTGGCCTTGAACTCACAGAGATCGGGATGATCTCTGCCTCCCAAATGCTAGGATTAAAGGCATGTGCTACCATTGCCTGACTTCTATGTTTACTATAGTGGCTGACTTTTTCCTCTGATCCTCAGATGAGCTTTATTGGGGTACACAGATAAAAATATCACCACACAATATGGCTAAAATTGTTCTCCCCCTTCATTGGCCCTCTAATATTATTTCTACTAATTGTCATAATTGGGCTCTGTGCCCTTCAATATGTCACTAACATGATTACTCATCAGATAACAACTCTAGAATCATTGCTGCTTGAAGATATTATTAAGACATCCCCTACCAAATATTTAACAGCGAAACATAAGTCAGGGGGAATGAGGAACCTGCCTGACTCCATTTTGAAGGCAGGAGCTGTATTTTAAAAAATAAATTTCTATTGACTGTGAGAGTTGAGTTGCCCTGTTTCCTGGAACCTGACCTTACCCAACCCATGACTGCACTTTTTTTTTTTAAAGAACACTCCTATTCTCTCTGACCCTCCCTAATTATATGTGAGTCTATTTTCTATCAAATCTATCCAATCAATCTTCCTACATACCTATGTCTTTTGACATATCTGTGTGTGCCTGTAAACTTCTGCATGATTTCCATGCCAGTTGCAAGTTTACAAAGGCAAGTAAGGATGGAGTTGAAAGTAGAGAGGAGATGTCACATAAGTGGTTGTGCTTAGGTCTTGGATCCTATTTATTGAGCCCAGTACCTTCAAACTGGTTGTTTTGCAGACTAAAGGGTATGACATATATCAAAGTGCCTTGGAAGCTGTAAGATTTTTAATTACCCAATTCTATTTATTGAAGGAAAAAAAATGCATCTTTGCAGGAAATGGAATAACTAGAGTTGGTGAATGGCAAATGAAAGCAAGTCTAAGTCGGATACAGGGAATACATTGTTATCTAAAGTTATTTTAGTTATTTTGGGTATGAAGTGGCTTTTTGTGGGCAATGTTCTGTTTTCTTCATGTTTTCTGTGGTCCTCCCAGGGGGATCGTGCTTCCTGCTCACTGGAGAATGGAGTATTCAGTATTCCTGGGTGTGGACATTGTTGAGAATAATTTTAGTGTGATCGGGGACATCTAGTGGGCAAAGCTGCTTTTTGGTTAGACCCAGAGACTCATTAACTCTAACAAAGTATTTAGCCTCTTCTGGAAAAAGTAAGATCAAAACAGTCTCTTCTTTATCATAGAATTATTATGAGAATAAAAAAATTGAGATTTATAAAGCACTTGGAGAGGGGCTGGCACTTAAGGGGCTGGAACTTATAAGTCAGCTCAGGCACTCTCTCAACCATTGCCAGTAGTCTATAGTGGAGGTGTCTTTGTGGATTTCTGGGGACTTCTCTAGCACTCTGCTTCTTCCTATTCCCATGGGGTCTTCATTTATCATGGTCTCTCTTTCTTTGCTCTCCCACTCTGTTCCTGATCCAGCTGGGACCTCCTGCTCCTCTAAGTTCTCTTTTCCCTGACTCTTGCCCTTCATTACCCCCATCACGTCCAGTTTGCTCATGTAGAGCTCATCCATTTCTCTGTCATTGGGCAATCCCTGTGTCTTTCTTAGAGTCCTCTTTACTAGGTAGCTTCCCTGGAGTTGTGAGTTAACACCCTAACTGTCATGATAGAACTCTTATCCAGTGACTGATGGAAGCAGATGCAGAGATCCATGGCCAAACCCCAGGTGGAGCTCCAGGAGTCCAATCGGCGAGAGAGAGGAGGGATTATATGAGCAAGAGATATTGAGACCATGATTGGAAAAATCACAGGAACAAATAGCCAAACTAGTGGAAACACATAAACTGTGAACCAATAGCTGAGGAGCCCCCATGGAACTGGACCAGACCCTCTGGATAAGTGAAATAGTTGATTAACTTGAACTGTTTAGGAGGCCCCCAGGCAGTGGGACTGGG
>CABHPQ010166049.1:0-16713 GCA_902168405.1 Peromyscus aztecus
CCTCATAGTAACGTATCCCAAGTAACAAAACTTTTTGGATGGTATACAGATGTTCATTTGGTTAAATGTTGAGTTATCCACCCCCACCCCAGCCCTGTAATTTCTAGTTCTTCCTCTTTCCCTGCCTTATTTTCCCCCAATTTTTATTTTTAATCTTTAAAGTTTATTACTAGGATATATCATTATATATGCTCAAAATGTGGAAGGTTCTTTAAATCTCAGTCAGGTCTTTCTTCCTTTTAATTCAGGAATTTCTCAATGCCTTTTAGTTACTTTTTCTCTGCCCCCCACCACCCTTACCCCTCAAAAACTGTAAGTCACTGCCCATGTTGGGTTTCTTCTTGTTCCACAGATGTTTCATGGGTGGCCACTACTTTACATCATGAACTCCTGTGCTACAAGGGGAACATTTGGCCATTTTAGAGACAAGTTAGTGGCCTAGTGAGTCAGGGTGAGAGGAGATGCTGAACATCCCACACTGCACAAAGCAGCCAGTACCACAAAAAGAATTTTCCTATCCAAAGTGTCCATAGGTCCAGTGTTGAGAAACCTAGTTCTGGGGTCAAGGGTGGTAATATGGCTGATAGGTCTGCAATTCAAAGTAGTTTCAAATGATACGGAAGAAGCCAGAGCATCTCTGGGAGATGCAGATGTGTCCCCATATTGACAATGTCGCCTGATTCTTTTGCTGTCCTCAGGAACACTCAGTGTACATAAGCTATGCATTTAGCATCTTACTGAAGTGATAGATACAATGATAAATCTTGATCAAGCCTTTTGGGACATGCTCAAATTTTGTGCTAGTTGTGTAGCTTACATTTTCTAATGAATGGAAACTTAGTCTCAAAATACACTTGTTTTAAATATGTTCTTTAGAAGGATGATATTTTATGGCCAAGACTTACAATGTCTGCTTTACAAAGCAACCCCAAACAGACAAAATTCATATAAATGTGGCAGGAGAATGTTAAATGGCTATTGGCACGTCTACTCATATATATTGAACAAAATGGCAATAGAATGCACTTCCTAAAAGTGAATTTTTTTTAAAAGTCAACACTCCAGCAGTATTGTGTTCAGCTAACATCTAACTAATATCACACCTTTATCACGTGGATATCAGTCTTACAGTTTCAGGAAACTGAAAAATGGATGGTCTGGTATTCACTTTATCTGGTTTCTCTGGGAAAAACCATTATTTTGGTGACTGCTCCTCTAATTGTTTGCAAATTCATTTTCACAATTTCCCTCAATATTTCATAGAGCTTAAGAATTAATGACCTGATCTCTAAGGAAAAGCACCCTGTCTTCCCCCTTTCTGCTGTATTAAGGCTAATTTAAAGGGAGGGATTTAATTCAATAGAGTCTCATTGTTTACTCAAATTACACATACATAATGAGATCTCTGTAGGAAAAGATGCAGAATTCCACCTTTGAGACTCCCTCAATACCTTAAGGCAAAAAACATGCTAGTCTAACTGTTCGAGTAGGTAACTAGGCAGACATGAGCAGGATGGAGGAGAGTGCCGTGCAGATCTACTGTTTTTTGTAGTTAGGTGGACCTCATCAGGTAGGCAGAGAGTTACAAGTGGGATAACGAAAAAAATTACATCTGGATCCTGGTAGCTGTGTCTGCAGATGCTCAGAGTATCCCTATGTCCCTAGGTACTTGAAGTCACAGCTGAGTTCTTCCTATCAGATTAAAAATGAAGACATCTTGCTATTTTACCAATGACCACACATGGTCAGCAGCAAACATCCTAATAAATAATGAAGGAAAACCCACAGAGACAGTTGGGCCACTAAGCAGGGACAGTTGTGGGATGAAATGAAACTGGAACCCAAGGGTGGGGAACTAAACACTATAGAAAGGACAGACCATGAAAAAAAAAAAAAAACCTTAAAAAAAAACCAAAATGGAGCGCCCAATGGGCTGATGAGTCCCTTCTGGTTAAGCAGCGTCAGTCCTCTCTGGAGGGTGCTGCAGCTTTGCATAACCTTATTTTTCAGCCCAACACATGAGAAAAGGGCAAGCCTTCACCCAGTAACAATCATAGTGCAGGCACTCAGGCTTTCCAGAGAACAGCCTCGGAATGGCCAAGCCTGTAGATGCCCTTCTAATTGTAAGAGGCAGAAAGCAAAGGCAGTACCAGTACCATCCTTAGGAGGCAGAGGCCTCTGTCATCCTCTCTGTGGTGGGTTTTCTGGCTGTCAGTTTCCAAAACGGTGTTCTACACTTGATGAAGTAATGTGGTAATCTAAAACAGGACACAGAAATTATTCTCCTGCTTGGTCCCTTTTTCTGTGTTCATCCTTTGATTTCCCCAAAGTCCTCAAGACAACAGTTGAAGTAAAGATGAAAACTGACATGTCATCTACTTGGAGTGAGTTTGGGGTGCTATATTCATTTCTTTCTTGGCGTGTGTGTGTGTGTGTGTGTGTGTGTGTGTGTGTGTGTGTGTGTATGTGTGTGTGTGTGTGTGTGTAGCACTCAAACCTCAGTCTCTCTTGCTCTGTCACTTTACTTTTAAAAGCTGAGTAGAATAATTTGAAATATAACATGTCTTCAAAGACATTCTTAAGTTTAACAGCTATATTTTTCTTTATTGAAGTAGCTGTTTGAGTGGTTATTCAACCCATGGTCTGTGGATGCTGCAACTCTATTTGAGGTTGCTGGGACATATTTGCTTACACCTAAAAGTATGTCAAAACAGACTAACCAACATACAAAATTAAGACTGTACCCACACTTCCATTTTATGCAACCCAGAGAGCAACTGAATAGCATATGCTACAAACAATCTTTGGTCATTCTAGAACATTCTAGGACATTGGTTGCAATATGTTGCTTCAGCACTGAGCTAGACCCTTCAAGATACTGAAATAGTACCTGGTGGATTTTACCAGCTCCAGGCATTTCTGCTACCCAGAACTCAGCTATCCAGGAAATTTATCTACCTAGGAAGTAGTCAAGAGACCAGCCCAAGTAACAAGATAATATCTCCGGCCCTGACTCGACCTGGTGACTCGTGCTCTGCAGGACAGTTTCCATAACATTAGAAGTCGAGAGCCAAAAGACAGACGGAGTGTTTTAAACACTCTCACCTTCAAACTTTTCCAAGAAGAGATTGAAAAACTCAAATAGATAAAATATAAAATGTTCCAGGGTGTGGAAGCGTCACAGGAACACCTGTAAAGAAGCCAACTGTTTTCTTGCACTCAGAAAGACAGAGAAACTTAAAGTAACCCTTGATGTACATCTCCCAACATGTTTATGCTTACTAAAATGCCTGGTCATAAATACAAAAAACCTCTATTGATGAGGCAGCACTAACAGTTCGTAGCAAATGATCCTCAACTCCTCAAATGCTGGATGTCTGCAGTCTCCTCTGGTGGGCTCTGAGGGAAGCAAGCGACAGAAAGGTCTAACAGTGGGAGAAGAGTGCAGAATGTGCACAGGTGATGGTTTACTGCAGTAAACACAGAGTAAGGTTCGGGTTTGTCTCTTCACCCTCACTGAACCTCTGTGAGCACTTGGGGCTAGAGATTTGGAAAGGGGGAGGTAGCCATAGCAATGCAAGCCCTTCTATAGTCAGCATATTCCTCAGTCCCTTTTCATGCTTTCCAGCATCTTCCATCTTCCAGCCATTCCAAGTCAATGCATTGTATTCCAGTGTGATTTGGAGCATAGAGAAAGAATCCAGTTGTGGGCTTCAAATTCCTGTCACCCTAGCTAAGTGACCTTGACCATGGACACTGACTCTGAACTCCCGAGGATGATGCCAATATCTACAAGTCATGAGCCTCCTGAGACAAATCAGGAGGACAATGCCAAAATCTTAGGAATGTTAAGTGTCAGTTTTACATTGAGTGCTGAGATTCCTCATGACTCCTCATTTAAGGCTGGAGAGATGGCTCTGTGGGTGAAAGCATTTGCTACTAAGCTTGAGGACCTGAGTTTGTTCCCCAGAACCCATATGGTGAAAGGATACAGCAGATTCCCAAAAGTTGTCCTCTGACTTCCACATGGATGCCTGGCCATGCACACACTCTCTCATAATAAATAAATTTAAAATAAAATAAATAAATGTAAAGAAAAAGGCTCCACATTTCTCTCTGTATAAAGCTAGCACCTCATTATGTTCCACTGACTGTGGGAGCAAACTGCCCTTTAGCACTGGAATGACTTGGAAGCAATGGCATGGCAATATTATGGCCACCATCACACATGGGAAGCCAGTGCTCACAAGACATCTTTTTTTTCTTCCAGCATATGCTATAGGAAAGTAAGTGAAAATGGTTATTACTTGGTTGACCAAATGGGAAATTATAAAAACGTAGATGGCATGACTGATTAAGAACAGCTATCATCAGCTTGCCTAGTGCCTGGGGAGAGTATGATAATGACTGATGATTGGAGCCATCATGGCCTGTTAGGTTCTTGTTTCCAGGCTAGAAATGGGAATGGATCAGTAAGATGGACAGTGTGGTCATTCCTACAAGAGGAGCTTATTTCTTTTCCACTAACCAGGCTACCACTTCATTTACTAAGAGCAAGGCTTGCTGCGTCTCACTGTGAACAATACTTCACTCAAGTCTTGCTCATAATGAGAAGAGCTCACTGTTCTAATTGACTTGCGAGTGAATCCCACTTTGTGGCCCCTTGGGAAATCTGCAGATGCCCAAGGCTCTTCTTGTCCTCCCTCATCACCATTCAGCCTCATCCCCTTGAACCTTCCTCACCACTGGAGCCAAATGAGCTATTTAAAATGTAAATCTAACCACTATCCCTTCTATTATTGTCTTACAAGACCATAGTGTGTAGCTCAAACTCTGAAGCCTCAACGAGGGTCCCCATGATGCTGTCCTCAGCTTAAATGTACAACTCTACCTCTTGCCAGTTGACTAGAAGTTTCTGTTTGAAAGTGTTCGAATTCTTATTACACAAGCATACCTCCTTCAATACTGAATACCTCCTCCATTCTGGATGCTCCCCACATAGTTGCTCTTCCTGGACCTTCAAGAATTTGACCCTTCCTCCAATAAACCCCATCCTTCTGGCTCCAGAGTAGAAGAGGAAAATTTCCTCTGTGCTCACATTGGTCATGATGCATGGCTCCTCTTCACCAGACTTGGAACAGCTGCTATCATGTGCTTTTCTTCCCATTACAAATATTTGATTTCATGGACAAAGACTGCATTTTATCTCAAAGCTATGAGCTCTTAGCACAAGACTTCATCCACTGTGTTTCCAGAACCTTCTAATAAGGAGGTCCATTATAAAGTAAAAGGACAAATCTACATTGACTACTAAAGGTGAGAAGTAGAGTGTTTATCAAGCCAATATAAATTAGCTGACAGTTGTCCACATTTCCCACTGAATAGAAATTCCCATCTCCAAAGTCCCTGTAGCATCATCTTTTTCCTGTAACCCAATACAGATGATACAGGGTTACTCTAATATGTTTCAGTAGGGAAGACCAGAGGTAGAGTTGGGAAGGATTCCATAAGATAGAAGGCTCTCCAGATAGCTTTGGAAAATGGCCAAGAGTTTGGAATTTAGAGATGGGAAAAAGTCAAAGGGGGAAGAGGAGATGGCTACCCTAGTGAAAGGGCTACTAAAGGAAGATGGAGAAAAGCCCTATGTGTACTTAGGTACCAAGAGCACACCTGATAGTTTGCTCTCTAATGTGAGCCATCCATCTCACTTCCTCCACTTCCATGCCAGAACCTCTCTTGTTCCTTCCTTTACCTCAGGGAAGGGGCACAGACTTGAGTGAGTAGCAGAACTGTTGAGTCAGGATGGCTACCAGTTCTTGATGTCCAATCTAGCAGGTCAGAAGGTGCTGAGGCTGAGATGTAGAGTCACATGATATCGTGAGATCATGTTTGAAAAAAAGAAATAATCCACTTGACACCCTCATGACAAAGATGTGTATGTCTGCCTCTCATCTCACCCAGGATCCTACAGGAGATGGTCCTAAGACTGCTTTCTCGTCCCTGAGCCTTGGGTACCCTGAAGTCAGTACAAATAGTTAGCCCTAGAAACTAAAGTGTGGTGCTCATGGGCAATGTGGCCACCACCATGTGAGTTACAGAGCAGGCATTTGTTCCCAAGCATCTTGGCAAATGAAAGACTAACTTGGGCCATCTGGTTCTCTAACACCCTCCTACAACACTGCTTAAAAGCAGGCGAACATATTTTCTCTTACATTTTGTCAATAAAATATTGCTCCCCCAGGCTGTCTGCTTGCCACGTTCACAGTCCTTCAGCAAAGCTACAGCAGTTAGTGGTGGCAGCAGCAGTAGAGGAGTGGATGGAGGGGGACTTGGGACTTTGGCTCTTTTGCTCTACGACCTGTTCTTCTTGGGGCAGACTCTCTAAACCGAGATCTTAAGGTATCTTTTCAAAGTGGGACCAAAATACTTCAGGACCTTTGCTGGCTGCCATGTCCTTTCTATTAATTTTGCTGTGCTGACGGCAGAGTCGACGTCTAGCATTTCTAGTGGCCAGGTAGAGTCTGTACACATTTATTAAGATTAATTAAAAAGGAACAAATTGTAAAGTAATAACATTAACAACCAGTGGAAAAAGTGTAGACATTTTGACAGTCCCTTTGAATTTCATTACTAGATGGTGGTGACAAAAACCCCAGAGACTATTTCTGCTTTACTAAAGAAATAGGTCACAGATTCAATTACAGCCAGTGAAGCATGGACTCAATCTATCATGGCAAATTAAGTACATTTTAGCAACCTACTTTCCTTTAAAAATTTTATAGACACTTTCAGTGGAAGAAGAAAGACTATAGGGGAAAAAAGGAAGAAAAAGAAATAGCAAAACAACAAGCCCTGTCTTCCCTCCCCCCTCAGCTTTGAGTAAGCATTTGGCTTATTTCCTTTGGATAGAAGACAGAAAATCATTAAGAAATACTCGGCTTGCTCACAATTATTACCTTTCCCTTGTTCGTGGTTTAATGATGCAGATTTGGAGCCGGGAGTGAGAAAATATTCCAAATTAGAATCTTGAGTCTTCAAGGGGTGTAGCTCTGTTCTGCAGGCCCAGCCCCACCCCTTTCTTTTCAAAAAGGGCTATTTGTACTTTATAGCATTTATGTAATGTTTGCCTTCCACTCTGGGTAGGCACATCGGGTTCATTTCAGGAAAGATAAATAAATAAATAAACAGACAAGACCTCCTTCAGCCTGTGGATATGATTTAGTCAAGCGCAAATACTGGGACAATGAAACAGCCTTTTGGACCATCCTAAAACTGATTCCAGGCCAAATAAAATTTACGAAGGCCCTCTTGCAGTAGGCTGGTAGGGACTGTCTTCAAGTTACAACAGCAGCAACCACAGTCTGGAGTTTGGAGTCCTTCGCTTGCCTTTTTGCAGTTGAGAACAGGGTTGAGGAGCTTGATCTCACCAGCAGGCTTCAGGAGGCCAGGGTTAGTTTAGCTACTAAAAGAAAGAGCACTCCCCCACCCCCAGCTCCCTCCCTATCACAGATTCAGTACAGTACTGGTTTCCCTTAGTCCTGCAGCTCTGCCTTTCCTTCTGGAATTCTGACAGCCTTTTTTCTGATGTCTAGGTGCCACCACACACAAGCTAGACAAGGGTGTTTGGTCCTCAGGGAAGCAATGGAGGTCTTCATGGATCAGATTTATCTCGCTATTGTCGTTTTCTAACCCCAAGGTTGAATGTACTGGCAGAAGGCCAGGACAATCGCATGCCTAATTTTAACTACAAAACTGCAACTCCTTTAGGAATTGTGTTTAACAAAATTGGTCAGATGAAGATCTTATATGCTCAATGCCTTTCTTCAAAATGTTGCAAATCCAGGGCTGGGGAGAGAGCTTAGCAAGAAAAGGCACTTGCTTCCAAGCCTGATGACCTCCAGAGTTTGAGCCTCAGAAACTGTCTTAAAGAAGGGAAGGACCAAATGCCACAAGCTGCCCTCCGATCCCCACAGGCATGCATACTGTGAGTGTAGGTGTACACTAAATAAAATGTTAATAAAACCTTAAAGACTATTGCAAATCTGCTGGCATCCACAAACTTCTGGTTTGGTGGTGAAGAACTAAGAGAGTCTCATCTCCCTTTGCTTTTTCTACCAGAGGAAAGACAAATGTGACTTGCAAAGTCCCAACTGTGGGACAGTGGAGATTTTGAAGGTGACTCACGGGAAACAGGTAGAAGATTGGCAGCAGACTTTGCCTATAGGCTCTCCAAGTGAAAGTGACGAGCACACAGCAGCGCTTATCTGAATAAACTATGCTAATCCTGAGTGGATAAGAGACAAAAGGAGCTGTGCACTTACGTGTTTGATGTCTTTACGCTAGGTCTATACAGATAGGATGTTTCCCAATCAGCTCGGTGCAGTAGAGAAGAATTATCTGTCTCTTGAGTTATAACTTATGCCATCGTTCTGCTGGTGTAAATATCATAATGCCCACGTACGTACGTATATGTGCAAATGTGTAATATGTGCAGAAATCTATATACTAAATATGATTTATAATACAGTCTGCAAGTTAGAGGGATTAAAACATGGTTTTCCGATTTTAATGGTAAGAAAATGATACTCAGTTGAAGCTGCTTTTCATTTTGATTTTTGTCTTGGATGGTGATATGTGTTATTAAAGTCTCTCCTAATGCTGGGCAGTGGCAGCTGGAAATTAATTTCTGTGTAAGTTAGCTTTTCGTCATCGTGACAAATACCAGGTGTAAGTCAACTTAATAAGGGGAAAGGTTTACTTGAGGCCAGGTCTCCCAGGTTCAGGCCATTGACTGTTGACTCCATTGCTGTTGGCCTGTGGGGAGGCAGAGCATCATGACATAGCATGTTGTACAGCAGGCTTGCCCACCTCATGGCTTCTGGGAAACAATGAGGAATGGAAGGGTCTGGATCTCAAGATCCCCTTCAAGGGCGCATCCTCTCCCAATAACCTAACTCCCTCAGCCAGATCTTACACCCTTCCTATGCTACCACAGGCTTGGGGCCAAGCCTTCACTACACAGGCCTTTAACCAGCATTCAAATCCAAACTGTAGCAATTACATTTTCTTTTCCCAGCTTAAAGGATAGGAAAGAGAAAGCTATATTTTCAAGATAAAGTATTGGCATCCTCCTCTGGTAAACCACTGACAAGGCAGCACAGTAAGTAGAAGGTCCCCACTGCCACTGTTCAACAGCCTGTGGCCGACATTGGCCACGACTTTAGCACTGTGTGACCTGCATGCAGTTAAGTGCAAACATCAAGTTTTCAATTTTCCTTGAATCTTTTGCTTGGATTCTCCTTAGAGACCAATGGAAAACATCTCCATTTACAATACACTTATTTTACCCAGAGCTTCTCATGACTCATCACAGTTAAGCCTTGTGTGAGCACTTTGAGAAATATACTATTTCTAATTTACAAATGAAGGAGGGATGGAGAAATGGCTTGGTGGGTAAGAGCTCATGCTGTCCTTGCAGAGGATCTGGGTTCAGTTCCCAGTATCCACACAGGGGTTCCCAACCATCTGTAACTCCAGTTCCAGGGGATCTATGCTCTCTTCTGGCTTCCAAAGGCACCAGGTTCACAAATGAAGAAGAAGCCAAGACGTTCCAAAGCCACAATGTTAATCAAGTAGCAACTACTTAAGGCTCCCAAGCTTACTGGTATTTCTTATAGGTGCTTTGCTTTAGACAGGAGCTGCACAGGAATATGACTAGGGACTTACAGTGGTGTAGTAACTTGAAAAAATATTATAGAATTTCAAGGTATTCAGAGTGGACATGGGTGGCAGGTTGTATTATTATTTGAGAATATTCCCTTTGATATCATAAAGAGAAAGTTGCCACACAATCAATAGTGTTCTATTGTGAATCAGTCCTCCCATCACGCCTCAGTGGTGAAGTTGGTACCCAAGTGACCGAAACCCCAGATGGATAGGATAGATTACATATTATTGGTACCTTTAAAATCATCTACTTGACTTAGTCTTAGTGGCACACCACTGACCTATTCAGCACTCATCTTTGTCCTCAGGTACATTAACTGATGATGCTCTCCGAGACAGCAGTGAGTAAGAAATCATGCACTGGGAGGCAGACATCTGGGAGGCAGACTAGGCAGAGTTTCTTGGTTGAGTTATTGCTTGCATCCAAGCCTCATTCTGCCTCTCCCTGCTCCCGCTCCCCGAGAAGCTCAACTATCTCTTGATGAACTTGGCATAATATCCATGCACAGCTGGACCACAATATGGCTTGAGAAGAAGTACACTCACAGCCTGCGGGGCTAGAGGAGCTTCAATTTGTTCAAACTACTTGCTGTGTCAGTTGGACTCAAGACATCAGTGTGAAAAATGAGAAATGTAGTTCCTTATAGAGATAGTAATAGCAACAGTCATACCTTGAAATTCTGTAATATTTTTCAAGTTACTCCGCACATGCACATACATTCCAGGAGATTCTTAGAACAGTTGGATGAAATAGGTGGGATGATTATTCTAAGTATATGGTAAAGAAGCTGGAGAGTCTGGGGAATTTTGGCTGGTCTTATCCTATAGCTGGTCAGGGCAGAGTCATATGCCTTTATCAACCCTATGTTTTTGTGTGGATACTGTTTCATCTGCTCAAGATTGCCACTAGAAATGGGCTCTTTTGTTTTGGTATCTCCTTTTAACTACAAATATTTCCTTCCAGCAACAATGACTTAACAGACCTTATTCTCCTGGTTGTACTTGAGTGCTGCAGAGTTGGAGATTGGATCCAGTGTCAGTGAATCTTTCCTGGAATACTTTGATTTGGAAATAGGGAAAGAAGCAGGAAGCTCCAGTGATGGAGGATTAGGGTTCAACCTCCCCCCATGTGTGTGTTTGTATGTGTGTGCCTGCACATGTGTGTATGCATGCATGTGTGTGTATGTTGAGAAAGCCAGCTTGCAAGTGTGTATGTTGAGGAAGCTGGCTTGCAAGGAAAGACTAACGTTGACAATGAGCTAGGGAAAAGAAAGAATTTTAGTGGCATTACAGTTCCTGCTGTTCCTAAGGCGTGATTCATTGTGCAAATGAGCCTTGGGTATATTCCATTATCCTCTAAGTTTCTTTTAAGCTGCAGTTTCTGTTATATATAACTGAAAGCATTCTAATGAACAAACATTCTCTCATATTTCTAGATAAATAAAATAACACACCTTAAAAAATCATTTTGTGTGTATATATATCTGAAAAGAAACTCAGATTTCCCTCTTTGCCCTTAGCAGCTCCTTAAGTAAGTCATCTGTGAAGTTGTGGGTATCATTAAATGTGACTCAAAATAATGGATAAACTTGCTAGTTAATTAACTTGATCATATACACTTCAGGTTTCACTGTAGACACTGGGGTATATAGATAAGGGTTCCCACTACTCTTCACACCCAAATAATTATGACATAAGCAGATAATTATACTTCTAACAGATAAGAATGACAGTTCATTTCTCTGCTTTACTAATCATGATTGCAATTCCTTACTGTTATAGGAATATTTTTTGTTTAGAAGCAAAAATATGGAGTCAAATGTATAGGTTAAAAATTTCAGCTATAAGACCAGAGAGAGGACTGTCTTAGGGTTTCTATTGCTGTGAAAAGACACCATGGCTACAGCAAATATTCAGAGGTTCAGTCCATTACCATCATGGTGGGACATGGCAGTGTGTGGGCAGACATGGTGTTGGAGAAGTAGCTGAGAGTCCTACATCTTGCAGGCCACAGGAAATGGTCTGTGACACTGGGCGGTATCTTCAGCATGTATGAGATCTCAAAGCCCACCTCCACAGTGACACACTTCCTCCAACAAGGTAACACCTCCTAATAGTGCCACTCCCTATGAAATCATGTAGGCCAATTACATTAAAACAACCATAAGAGCCCAGAGGGTAAAGGCACTTGATGCTAAGCCTCATAACCTGAGTAAGATCCTTGGAACCACTGTAGGAAAGAACTGATTCCCACAAGTTATCCTCCGACCTCTATATGAGAACCATGATGTGCACGCGCACGCACACACACACACACACACACACACACACACACACACACACACATACACACCACACACAGAGGGGGGAGGAGAGAGAAGAGAAAGAGCCCCCTACTTTCTGGATAATGTTAGGCAACTCTTCATTCACAAATTACTTTGGGCAAGTTTTTTCATTCACAAATTATTTTATCTGTAAAATGGGCTAATCACATAATCATTTGTAGTTATGTAAATGAGAACTGAGTTGGTATCTGAAAAGTGCTTAAAACTGTGTTGTAGGGCAGAGGTAAGATGGCTCAATGGCTGTGTAAACATGGGGATCTGCACTCAAATCAGTAGTATCCATGTGAGAAGTCAGTCATGGCAGCTTTTGTCTATAACTCCAGCACTGGAGGTGAAGGGGTCAGGACAGGCAGATCCCTGGGGCCCTCAGGCCAATCAGTCCAGCAAAAAAGGCAAGTTCCAGTTTCAGTAAGAGACCATGCCTCAAAAACTAAGGTGGACAGCTGTAGAAGAAGACACCTGATGTCAACCTCTGCCTGTAAATGTGCATACATGGTCAAGCATGTGTGCACACACACATACAATACACACACACACACACACACACACACACACACAATTGTGTTTTTGACATAATGTAATTCTGTATAAGCACAAGCTATTTATATTGCTTGATGAATTTTTATTTTGTAATTATTACAAATGAGTCTGTTCCAGTTGTTAAGTGTCAAGAGAAAAAACACGATGTAGAAACAGAACATTTGAGCATACTTCTCAGAATCTAAAAACAAAAGATGTTGAAGTCCATAGTGGATAATTTTTATTGGTTTTCTGTAAAGCACATTTACAATACTACTGAGCACACCAATGCTAGAGGAGAGAGACAGGTGACAAATTCCTGGAATGTCTATGCTTAAGAAAAGCGTATTTCTGAGGCTAGAAATGAGGTATGTGATCATAGATTTGGAGATGACTTCATTTTGGTTTGAGCTATACTGAAAGCAAAGGTCAACGACCTGTAGATGAGAACTGACATATGCCTGTATCCCCACCACCAGCAAAATGCTTGAAGAACACGAAGCTCTAAAAGATGGAAACTACTTCTTTTTGGAATCCGTATTCTCATCACTGGATAGTGGTGGCAAAGTTCCTATGTATAGCTGGGATGGTGGGAGTGATGCCTAGATGGTGATGGACTCAAACAAAGATTTTCAGGCCTGAAAGAGAAAGGAGGACTTTCATGTAGTTTTTTCTTTGTAGTTTAAAAGTATTATAGGTGTGCAAGACTAACATTTTCCAGAGCTTCAGATATTGAGAAAAGAATCAGAGTAGGTTATTTTTGCTGTAGAGAAACGATGACCACTGAGATTTAAAGAGAGATAGCCTTTCATGAACACCAAGAACTCTGTTTCTCCTAAGACTGACTCCTCACATATGCTATTATGTCTAATAGCACTTAACTGTCACTCACATCAAACTGCATGTTTTACTCAGGGCTGTGATAATATGAGTACTGGTCATACCAAGAAGACACGATGCATACACATACATTCCAGGAGGTGCTTACAACAGTTTGGTGAAGTAGGCAGGATGGCTGTTCTTAGTATAGAGTAAATAAGCCTGAGACTGGGGGAGCTTTGCCTGGTCTTATCCTACAGTGGGTCCAGGACAGACTTGTGCCTTTTTCAACCCTGCCTTTTTGCATGGCTCCTCTTTTACCTGCTCAGAGTTGCTACTACTGTTTTCGCATCACAGAAGTGAATTTCAAAGTGTTCTTTCCCTTGCCGCCCATCTGATTCAGCTCTATTATGCAATATGTTTCTAAACTTAGCTTTAACAAAGTATAATAACATCTTGCATTCCTACTGGAAAATTAGTAATCCTCTGTAAATGGAGCCAATGAATCCCATCATGAAGCAGGCATGCAGATCTATGCATACTCAGTGTTTACACAAAGTTCAATGTACCCACATTGGGTTCATGTTTTCCCCCCAGACAACATTTGTTGTACTTCTGGGATATTTGGGGTTGGCAGAGTGGAGCAAATGGAAGACCATCACCCATGGATTGTATGTCATGTACACCTACTCATTTTGGGGGAGTCTGGGTTTCTGAAGGTGTATCCTGCTTACATAGCAACTAAAAACTATGCACAGAATTATTATGTTTGTGGGAAATTACATTGAGGAAGACTGCTGTGCATACCATTGCCTTTAATTCTCATAAGGGCCTGTAAGAGAAGGAGCCTTAGTACCTGGCCCCTTGCACTAAGGGGGCCCCTTGCACAGAATGAGCTCAGACATTTGATGGGTAGCAGTTCCTTTCTTCATGGATGTGTTTATGAAAGATCTAGCAAGTTTCCAGGCCAAGTGAGTTTCCAGTTTAGGCAGTTTTCCCTCTTTAGCTTTTTCACATCTGCTCTAGAGGTCTGAACTCTCTGGGGTTACCTTGTGAAGCCCTACTTTTGGGGTACTAGGCATCTTTCAGCTACTATCTGTGAATTTGGCTGTTGAACTTTCCAAAGCTAATGCCCAAGACTTTCTGTAGGATATTTTATAATGGTGTGGGTTTTTTCCCAGAATTGTGCATCAACCAAGATAGGTCTGGAATGCTGAAAGAGTTTTATTTATTAAAATGGCAATACTTTAGAATCTGTCAACTTTCAGAAAAACATAGATACTTGTATTGTTTTCCAGAAACTCTTTTTTTCCTCCTGTGGCTTTACCTTTAGAGCCTACCCTATTCACCACTCTCAGTGAGGAGGATTGTGTGAGAATGGCTTTAGTGTAGGGATTGGGATTGGATTAGGCTGAGAAACCATGCCCCTCTCCCCAGCTGAGACTGGTGCAGAAACAGTCACCACTCAGTCTGAGCCAATGGGAAGCAAGTCGCAAGTGAAGAATTTTAGAGGAAGATACCAGTTTTCTCCTGGGCCACATGACAATGTGATTTAGTGGGACTTGGGGAACTGGATCCCTGACATTGCTGTATTAGCACAAGGAGACTCTGAAGCTACCCTGGGAAGGTGGTGCCCAAACTAGGACCTTAAGGACTGGGCCTGTGATGGCCTTCTCGATCAGCGTCTGCTCTTTTCTATCTTGTGAGCCAGGAAGTTTTTATTACTCAGGCTATTTGATTTTGAGTCTGATCTTTTGTGTGATGTGTTTTGGCACAGGCTGGCTCCCTTGGTAAGTCTTTTCCTCTTGTTCATCATTCTAATACTCTTACCCACCATTGCACTACTCTTACCCATGGGAGTTTGAGAGCTGGAGTTCAAACACCCGTGTCCATGCCTTTTTTCTTCCATGTTGACTTGAATAAGTTAGTAATGTATAATTGTGATAGAGTAGTGCTAGAAAACAACAATAACAACAACAACAACAACAAACAAACAATATTTAGGCTACAATATAGTCAGATTATCAAATGAGTGAGTGGTAACAACAACAAAAAATCCCACACAAATGATATTTCCAAAAGAGCGTGAATTTAATCTACAAGCCATTGCCAATCCCATCTCCCCAGGTTCTTTCTAGAGATAAATTTATAATGATCTGTTAACAGATCTACAGTCAGGTAGAGGCAGGGAAGATTCTGTACAAATAGGTCAGAGGTAGACTAGTAAAACTCGAATGTCATAATTATTTTATGTCGGGTCTGATTTAATGCGCTGTGGAAAATTCCACTGAACGAAATCATTGCAGACTGTAAGTAGCAGGCTGAGATACTGAAAGGCAGAGTTCATTCACTGTGATTGGGCATATTAAAATGATCTGGTTCAAAATAGAAATCATCATATTATACATTATGAGGAAATATTTCCGCATGGTAAATTTGCTCAATTTTGCAGCAGCTGTTCCTGAGCTCGACACCCTGGGGCTGGAATTCTGGGAGTTCGGAAGTAGAGCGGTCTCTTTTTCACATCACCATGGAATGGGTGGGGCTCCCAGGCTCTGCTGCGTGCTCCATGCTCTCTCTTCGGCTTTACCTGTTGTCTACACAAGGCTAATACTTTCAGGAAATGCTGGACAGTTCTATAAGCAAGTTCAAAATCAGCTTCATTTTTTCTGATCTGACAGAATCAGGATGTCCTGACAGAAAAGACAGTCGCTAATGCCATCTCCTTTGTAGTTCAGCTCATTCCGATTGCTCCATCTTGTGGAAGAAAGAATAGCCTGAATTTTCCCCCTTTGATTACACATATTCCATTAGAAACTGAACTCATTTGTCTTTCTCCATTGTTGCCTATAATCACTTCTCTTTTACATAATACATTTCAAATAAATTACTCATATGTAGCGTTCACTCTGATTATTAGTAAAAGAGGTCCATGATGGTTTGCATCCGCCTGTGGCTGCACCAGAGCCGACAGAGCCCAGCATCATCTAGGCTCATATGAGACTACGCTCTGCAAATCTCTTAGCCTATTTAGTTATCATGAGAACCCCAATGAAGTAGGAATACTGTCCACTCCTCAGACAAAACTGACTTAGATTTACTTCCTTTACGCAAAAGAGATGCTTTCTAGATGTCACCCTATCTTCTGGGCCATCAGAATTTGACAAGGTCTACTCTCTATTCTGGGCTCTTCTGTTCCAGCCCCTGATTCATAGCTACATCTTTAAAAGAGGGATTCATAATTTTTCAAATATACCTGTGTGTGTGTGTGTGTGTGTGTGTGTGTGTGTGTGTGTGTGTGTGT
>CABHPQ010166049.1:30597-48482 GCA_902168405.1 Peromyscus aztecus
TTAGTTCTGCAGTGTGACTATGTTAGTTCTGCAGTGTGACTATGTTAATTCTGCAGTGTGACTATGTTAGTTTTGCAGTGTGACTATGCTAGCAACTTTTCTGGTAGCTGTAACCAGAAACAGGAAGCAGGGAACAATTTCAGGGCGAAGAAGTCTGGTTGTGTTCATGGTTTGAGCCTTTTTTTGGTGAATACTAATCAGAGCGATATTGCAGATAATCCACAGATTACTGCTAAAGGAACTATTTATTAAAAGAATTATATTGAGGAGAACAACTCATTAAACAAGTTAAGGCAAATTCGTTGCAGAGTCCTGATGCAACAGTTGCAAAGTTTGATGGTCGATCCCACACTCCTTCTGTCACCCATCAGGGAAAGAAGAGAGGGCTTGGCTGCGCATATGTGACCCTCAGGTCTTAAGCTAGCTCAGAGGCCACACCCTAGGGGCTGATACCTCAAGGTCATAAATGGACCAGGTACCCACTAAATCGCATCTGTGTTCATCTCTGTTTTAAATCCTTGCTTTCAACTCATCAGGTACCAACCTAGAAATAGAATTGCTGATGTTACAGTGCTTCTGGATTTTTCTTTTTGAGGAATCAACAAGCTATTTTCCACAGTAGTGCGAGGTTTGCATTCCTCACCAACAATGCACAAATGTTTCCATTCTCCGAGTCCCTGTAATGCTTGCTATTGTCTGTCTTTTGGATAACAGCCATCTGAGTGAGCATGGAGAGCTTGTCCTGCTGTTTGAACATAACCCTTCATAAGGTACAGTTTCAATGCATCATGATGATGGAGCACCATTATCACCCAAGCTCAGGGAGAAGCTGTGCCAGGCCACATGGGACTCTCGGTTTCTTGATGTCACCAGCTCATCTGGCCTGTGCTGCCTGAGGAGAATAGTATATCCCCTGGAGAGCAGGAGAACATGCTTCCTCTTGTATCCAGAAGGATGGACGGCTCATTTTCTGTTCCTGCAACTCAAGCCACACTGCCACTCTGTTCTCTTATCAGTGATGAAATATGGGGGAGAGCTATGGACTGGCAGAGGTAGGGAGGAGCAACTGCCAGTGCAAGGTCACCGGCTAAATATGAGATACCCAGTTGGCTTCAAATTTCAGGAAAACAGTGAATAAATACTCTGGGGGTTTTAATTTGTTTACCCTGGAGCCCTTAGCACTGGTGTGCTGGCTACTGAGGTTTCTTGGGTGCAATGCAGCAATTCGAACTTCCAAACATTTAGAAGGAAGTTCTAGGAAGGGCCATTGTTGCTGTCGTGTGGCCCAAGGCTGTTATAGTCTGCAAATGCTGCAAGAAGCCCCAGCAAACTTGTATTTGAACTGACGAAGTCCAGAGAACCTCAATAGGCATTCAAAGATGGCCTGCCAAAAGAATGACAGCCCGTCCCAAACTCTGCATCTCAGTCAACTTCTACAGTTAGAAAGGCCACTCTGAAGTCGTGAAGATTTGCTTAGGGTCTTACACACACCGCCAATGAGATTTTAGTGCACTTATTGACCACGAAAAAGAGGGGAAGGAGGATGAAGTGGAAACCAGAATACCTAGCTTTAGATCCACTCTCACAATGGGGTCCTTTTGCCTGTGTTTCACCAGCCTTCCTCACCAACTGATGTCAACCCTCCTCGGTCTCCTTTCTAAATGTTGTACTGCACTCACATTTCAGCTGTTCATTTATAAACATGAATACTTTGTAGGCTTGAACCCACATATGAAGGAGAACATGGTTTTTTTCCTTCTGAGATTTGATCCCAATATTACCACTTGTAAAGCCATCATTTTTCTGCATATTTCATGATTTTATTTTTTTTTTTATAGCTGAATAGTATTCAATGCTGATGCTTATTTGGGGACACAAAAAGGTGGTGGCAGAGCCCTGTGTGCCCATCCCATGCTCACTCAGTCTTTTTTGAGTAATGTGGTGGCTGGTAGGCTGAAGTCTACAAATTCTTCCTTTTTCTGTTCCCCTTCCTGATGTGTGTGCTTAAATCCACATTGAGTGGATATTTGGTGCCACCCCACCAGGACACCAATCAGCCTTTCATGGTGTGACAGGCATTGCTATCTTAGACATTGCCACTTGGAGTATCTGGCTTACTTTGAACAATAAACGTATAAAGAGGAGGATGATTTCCAAAGTCCGCTTGCTCACCACCTCTGGAAAGACAGCTAAGATGATCCTCATGCCCAACCCCCAATCATGCATGATTTGACCAGGGTTGTTTCTCCCAGCAACTGAGCTAGGAGAGGTAGAGGTCTGTGGGAGGAGGCTTTAGCTCAGTAGAGCCTGTAGACACAGGTACAGTGGTTATTAGCCAGCTTCAGCCATTTGAAAGATGAACAGCTAAGGACAGGAGATTGAAAGCAGAGAGGAGCGAGACCATCCCCAGAGACAGATGGCAGCTGCCAT
This sequence comes from Peromyscus aztecus, assembly GCA_902168405.1. Classification (NCBI taxonomy): domain Eukaryota; kingdom Metazoa; phylum Chordata; class Mammalia; order Rodentia; family Cricetidae; genus Peromyscus; species Peromyscus aztecus. The sequence goes on from CABHPQ010166049.1 coordinate 33,028, forward strand.
TACTACAAATTAACAAATTCCTTTGAACCCTAGAGGGACCTAGGCATTCATGCTCCAAGTGGTTCCCCTTGTACATACTGCATCTTTCTCTTCTGCTAGCTTGAGAGAGTTCTGTTTTATTCAGTCTTGGTGAGAGCTCAAGCCCACATTATTAGAACCCTGGTTACATTCACAAAGGTCAGATATATATTGTCATAGGAAAGAGAGTTTAGTAGTGGGAACACCAAAGAGCCAGGAATCAGGAGACTGTCCATTCCCTCATTGTGTGACCATGGGCAAAGTACTTGCCCATCCTGGATCTCAGTCCCCTGATTCATGAGATAAGGATAATTTTACTTGCAATGTCTGCTTCATGCGAGGAGGATAGATACAAATCATATTATCAGGTGTTTTAGAAGATTTAATAACATGTCAATGCAAGTCATTATTATTACCTTTTTAAACTCAACCAGAATGAAAACAGATTTATAGTTTGTTCTTTGTGCTGGTAACATTTCTAAGGGTTTCTCAGGGGATTCCATTAAACATCCTTAGATGTGCTCAGGTTGATATGGGACCAGAGGCCATGCACAGTTTTCCACATCTTGTGACCTTATACCTTGTCTCTAGCCTAGCTTTTAAGGCATCTGAAGGCAGGAATTCTGTGTTACATGTATTTGCTTCTTACTTAGAACCATCACAATATTGACGTTTGCAAATAAGCATTGAGGGCATATCTGTCTGAAAGGATGGAAAGGTGGAGGGAAGCCAACCATCCTAGGGAACTTCATCACCTGTGGGCATTCTAGACACTTAAGTTCTCTATGTCTGGTCTCATGTTAACTGAACAACAGGAAATACATTCTGTGCCCATATCCATATTGGATACTGTGTATTTGTGTTCACTGATACCTTTCATAGGCACAGCACAAATAATGAGAATGTTATTGATGCTTCCAGTTGAGTGAAAGGCTGTTTTGAAGTCTCTGTGCTAAGTGTGAGTACACATAGGATACTTGTACAGTACTGCTCAGGAGAAAGCAAAATTCCATGGTGCCTTTGTTGTTGTTGTTGTTGTTTTTGTTGTTGAGGGGAACAGAGTAGAGGATCTAGATTTCAATATTTGGAAAGTTAAAAATGTATTATTTCATTATGGAAACAAACAGAAATATGACAGCAAAAATATCATCAGGTGCCTGCCTGCCCTTTAACCAGGACAGCTACCTGTGTGGAACAAGCTTCCTGGGATTTAAGCGGTGGCTAAACAACTGTGTTGAAAGGAGGTATTTTTTGAGAAGGGTGGAGGTTGATTCCTACTGTTTCTCTCCTACATGGGTTCTGAATAATAATGCATTTATTAGGAGCTTGCTGTATGTATCCCTAGATATACTGGGGTGGTGCAGGACCTCAGGGAAGCTGTATGTCCAACAGTGGTCAGTAGACTGTGGCCATCAGCCAAATTTACCTGTCAATTTATTGTTCAGATAAAATTTTATTCATCATTCATTTGCTTACTGTCTACGCCTACTGTTGCTGCCAACAGCAGAGTTAATTATGACAGAGAACACCCAACCTGCAAGCCTGAAATAGTCACTGTGAGGTCCTTTATGGAGAAAAAAAATGCCAGTTCCCATAAGAAGTATAAGGCAAAGTCAAATGTGCAATTCCCTGTCAGGTTGTTAAATGTTTCAGGACCTCATATATATATCTACTTTTATCCTTTTTTTCCTTTTTAGTCAGTCTCACTATGTGCTCCAGGCTGGTCTGGAATTCTAGATCATCTTCCCTCAGTCTCACAAATAATGGCATTGTGCTCAACTATTAATTCATCTTTACTTTTGATTATTTATAATGAAGCCTTATTTCTCTCCCCTTTAGAGGGGGAAATCAGTATTATCTAGTTCACTAGGTCAGGCCAAAGAAGAAAGAAAGACAAAATGGGGTGACCTGTACCTCGTTCCTAACCATGTACCGTGCCCTCTCTGACAGAAGGAACAACAAGGTTCAAGGCTTGTTGGGGAAGAGTGACTGGGAGAGTGTGAGGGCCCCATCATGAGGATGCTGTCATGCACAGCCACAGGGAGGTGCTAAGGCAACCCAACTCCTCCCAGGGAGGCCCCCACCCCCACCTTGAGCCCCATCTCCACCATGTGTTGACAGGCCAGAGTGCTTTTGCTTGCTACTTATTCTCTTGACCCAGAGAAGTAAGTGCCTCTAATTTCAATCTGTGCTTTCTATCACTAAGATAAACTCGTAATGATCTGCCAATAAGATGCAATTATAGTACCTGCCGAGGTCAATATTCAATCAGCAGCCCCATTCTGAGTGCTGCTTTGATCATTTGCTCAAAAATTTCCTGTCTTTAGATGCTTTGTAAACCCACGATTGATCGAGAGGTTTAAGGGTTTAAGATTGGGATGTGATTTCATTTTTAATTCAATTTTTAAATGGCACGTCACATTCTGGCCAAATGGGAGTCTCCCTTGAGAAAAGGCTAGGCACTGGAAACCAGAGCTGGCATTTCTTCACAGGCCTCCTAGCCTCCCCTGTCCAGGCAGAGTCAGACTCTAAAGCCTGATAGATGGGGGTGGGTGTTCTCCAGGGTCTGAGGGAGATCAAGAAGCCACCCTGCAAATCCCTAGCAAATGTGTTTTTCTGATCAAGCACTTCAGTTCTTGGGGTGAGATGCAGCTCAGTCGATGATCGCTTGCCTACCATATATAAGAGGCTGGGTCCCAGACCCAGCACTGAAATAAACAAAAAAAATCAAAGAAAATGCAGTTATTTTCCAGTCTTCCTCTGTGTGTCTGTTTGTCCTGTCTGGTTTTGTCTTTCCCCTCCTGATCTTGTAGAATTTCCTTTGGAAACTAGAAAGCTAGGCTTCTCCCTCTCTTTGGGTTCTCAAGCAAACTAGTGAAGCCCTCACAGATAACCGAATCATGCCATTGCCTTTTACTCTGGCCACGTCCCTCCTTGGGAGCAGCCACCATGATCAGCACCCTAGGGCTCTGGTGCTGGTTCATGGGAGTAAAGCATGGCTGAGAAGAAAATGAGCAGTTTGTCAAGACTGCTGCCCACGGACCTGAACAATGGTGCTTCGCTGAGCCTGGTGTTCAACTGGTTCCTAGTCAGAGTAGAAGGCTACATGCTTGGGTCCCCTCCCTTTTCTCCCTCTCCACCTCTCCTCCTCTTACCCGCCCCCTACCTTCTCTCCCTCTGTAACTGAATTTACCTATAAATTTAACTGAAGCTGAGTTTAAAGGTAGACTTTCCCTCTGGTTTTGATCTAGATTCACAAACCAAGAGAGACTTGAAGTAGCTGTTCCAGGCTCTTCTGTGTAACAGAGATTTAATTATTTTATGTTTAAAATTTAAATCTTTAAGCTGGGCATGATGGTGCATACCTTTAATCTAAGTACTCAGGCTGAGGTAGGCAGATCACTATGAGTTCAAGGACAGCCAGGACTATATAGAGAGACCACCCCCATCCCAAAAAATTATATATATATATGATTATATATTTAATTACTCTATAGATAATAAAATATATAATTAATATATATAAATATAATTCTCATGGATTTTACTTTCATAAGGGACATTGCATTTTCAATTTAAAATACACGTAGCTTTTTGTCCCAGAAGTCCCTCCTTACAGGAATCTATCTAATGTAGTTGCAGTCCCTGGAGTTTTACAAACAAGCATGTAAGTTGTCATGGCAAAAATGAAACAAAAGCACATGTACGTAGAGCACATACTATCAATAAGGAAAGATTGAACAAAGTCTGTTATAGTACTATGTGTAATATTCAATGTTCCTTAGCATTAATGATTAATTAAATTTCCATTTATTGTCAAGAGGATGGTCAACAATGTATTATTGTTGCATGAGAAAAGTACCAAATGAGAATACCTACTCGAATATCTCCTATTGGTGTTTTTCTTTTTGATGCACGAAGATGTGAGTAGAAACATGGGCCGGTATAGCGTATACTTATATATCACATGGGAAATGACGGACAAGTTCTTTGCACTCATTTATATTTTGTTGAGTTTAAGGAAGTCATGTCAGTTTTGTAAACTAATGAAGATTACATATGAGAAAGGAATTTCTAAAAGTACAAGTAGAAACCAGGGAGATAGTTAGGCAAAGCAGAGCTCTGAGTTCAGATCCTCAACACCCATGGAAAATCCAGGCAGGCACCATAGACTGTACTTATAATTTGGGACTCAGGTGGAGCAGGCAGGATGATCTCTAGGCCTCACTGCCCTGAACTGATGAGCTCCAAGATCAGTAAGAGACTCTGGCTGGGATCACCATATGAATGCCCATCCAATGGGTCTCTGCAAGGCAAAGTCTGTGGAAGACGGTCTCTCACTTGGCAAGGACCAGTGGACTGCAGGGTTGGGCAGGACTATGCTGGATTCATGCAGCTTGCAGGCTCTTTTCTCTCTAATTATATTGTTGATTCTTTGGGAGGTTTCTGTTCTTTCTCGAATTAATGTTTTATCTGGAATTACTAACTACAACTCCTAATCCTGGGAGATTTTCTGACTCAAAAGAGACAGTTAGGTACATATGAGAAAACAACACTTGGAACATGAACCATATCTCGCAGTTCTGGAAAGGAGAGTAAGGCATGCATACACAGAATAGGGAAAAAGTCTCAGGAATACATTGTGCCAGCTGTTGAGAGAAAGTTCCCTGGACACCAAGCATATAGAACCAACAGTAGGATCGGCTATGCTCCAAGAGGAAAAAATACAGTACAAAATATGAGATAGATAGATCCATTTTTACCATACACAGGAGCTTATACTGGTGGAAGTATGGTATAGTGGGATGGGAAAAGAGTGCTTTATCAAAGTCTGACTTTTACAGAGAGATTGAGACACAGGACCTTCTTGTAGAAAAGGGAACTGTGTAAAAACGTATCTTACAGACATGAAAATTTGTCTGGGTTTAAATATTGTTTTCCTTAAAGCATTGTGCCCATGTCTATTACTTTTTAACTTTGCAACCACAAGTAGCTGATATAAGTGATATAAGTTGATAAAAGTGCTGCAAGAGCTGAATGTGTCTGGCTCGATATTTAGCTCAGCTGCAAAAATGCTGGACTCTGTGTCTAGAATAAGATTATGTAGGAGGTGGGAAAGTGTGTTTGGGGAAACATAAATGGAAATAATGGGGTTTTTATAATGATTATGACGTATTTCTTAAAATATGATGTGCTTCTTAAAAGTCAAAAATAGGAGCCAGTCATAAAACAGTTCATGTAAGCCTATATATAAAAAAAAAAAAAACAAAAAAAAACCAAAAACTCCGTAAAGGATAAGTAAAGACAGCTCAAACTATGCAAGGTCACTTGAGTACAATCGGCCTGGTGGTCAGATTTCTTCCTTCTGTCGATGTACCTTGCATGTCTCAGGACTTGAACAGAGCTGAGGCTGGACCTGGCAAAAGCTAGAGAGTGGCTGAGGAAGATACCCAAGGTTGACCTCTGACCTTCATGCACACATACATGAACACACACATACACACACACACACACACACACACACACACACACACTACCCTCACTTAAAAAATTCGACAATGAAATCTATCTTTGTCCAAAGCCCTTCAAGAGCTGTGCAGATGTGTGGAGAAGAGTCCGGCACAGCATCCTGCCCAGGAGAGTGGGGATGATGCAGGCTGTGGGTGAGAATTGGTGACAGCACACTCCTAGAGCTGTTGCTTTTGGTCACAGTGGCTTTGCCTTGACTTCTCTTAAGATGAAGTCTGACTTAGGCTCACTTGTCTGGTCACTCGTCTGTCAACCCACAAATGGGTTGACACTCCATGGCAAATGTTTAATCTACTTCGTTCCTGACATTTCTTGAACATGAGTGTTTTTGTTTGCTCTCTGTTGCTGTAATAAACGCCATGACAAAAAGCAACTTGGGGAGGAAAGAGTTAATTTTGGCTTACACTTTTCAGTCCATCTTCAACAGAAGCCAGGTCAGGAGCTCAAGAAGGGCCAGGACTGAAACAAAGACCATGAGGACAGCTATTTACTGACTTGCTCCCCATGGCTTGCTCAGCCTGCTTTCTTACTTTTTTTGGCAGGGGTTAAGACAGTGTTTCTCTGTGTAGTTTTGGTGCCTGTCCTGGATCTCACTCTGTAGCCCAAGCTGGCCTCGAACTCACAGAGATCTGCCTGCCTCTGCCTCCCGAGTAATGGGATTAAAGGCGTGTGCCGCCACTGCCTGGCACAGCCTACTTTCTTGTAGACTTACCTGCCCAGGGGTGGCATCACATGGAGTGGGCTGCCCCCCCCACATCAATCATTAATCAAGAAAACAACTCTCTAACTTGCCTATAGTCAAGCTAATGGAGGCAATTCCTTAACTGAGGTTCCTTCTTCTCAGATGAGTCTAGCTTGTATTAAGTTGACAAAAAACTAATCAGCACGTTGTGTTCTTACAGGAATTTGAAATTTTTTAATAGCAAAGAATGTTAGACTTGGAGTCAAGGTCTGTGTTGAGTCTCCTGGTACCATCTGCATGATCTTGAATAAAGGTCCCCAGCTTCAGCTTCTCAGCTCAGGGATGTTGACAGGAATGTCTCCTGAGCACATCTCGCTCTGGACAGTGGGAGGCTTAAGCAGTGGATCTTGCTGGCAGAAGCATACACATCCTACTTTAGAAATTCAAAACACTCTCTCCTTTCCATACTGTTATCTTTCTCTTGGAAGCAAAATAATCCATGATCTTCCCATGCAAAGATCTCGGGGTGGGAGTGGGGGACAGTGTCTTTCTGCCTCATGCAGAGTGTCGGGTGGCTGGTGAAAGAACAGTCCACAGCCCTCCTGCCCCCACCTAAGATGGAATCTTCAAACTTCTGGCCTGTTGATCACAGGATGAATGTTCCTGTGGTCTCCTGTCATCACAGGCCCCTGACGAGACAAACCAGGAGCTCCGCCTCTCTGGGGTTGTTTTTGTTGTCTTCGTTGTTCACTGGGGAACAAACAAGTGATCCATTTCTAGAGTATTTTTCAGTTTTATCTTATGTTCAATTTGGTGTTCCTCCCATTGTGCTTACACACCCCAACACACCCAGTTGCTTCCTCTTTAAGGGGCAGAGGCATTGCCTAAATGACAGCAACATCTTCTACTTTAAAGAACACAAGTCTACTGTCAGAGCCTACCGAAGGTCACCATTCCTCTACTATCAGCAGGCAGCTGGCTATACAGTGTTCTCAAATGGAATGCTCAAAACTGAGGTCCAGCAGGCCATCCAGCTTGTCCAGGGTCATATTGCTAGTGAATGACCCACTCGTTGTTATTAGATGAGCAATGATTTTTATTATTATTGTTATGATGATGATGATGATGATGATTGATGATAGATGCTGATTTAGCCCAAAGTCAAAGGACCTTGCTTTGAATCAAACATCTTATCAAATGGACGGAAGGGACAAGCCTGGTCAATTTCTGTCCCACATAGCCTAGAGCTTCTTCTATGTGGGATTTCACAGTCAGACCCACAACCAGCCCCACTGCATCCCATTCACTTGTCAAACTCTTCTGAATTCCCCTGCAGGGGAATGGGTTCCAAAACACAGGCTGCTTCGGCCACTGTGAGCCTCTGGTGCCAGCACAGCCACTCCTCCCTCCACACCCCTTGCTAGAAACCCTTGGTTGGCTCCTAGAAGAGGCGGCATTTGAACACGCCTTCTTGTTCCCTTTCAGATGCATGAGCTATTAATTAATTTCAGTTGTAAAGCAAATGGGAACTACCATGTGTCCTTTGTACTTGTGCTCTGGTATTCTTTTGTCAGAAAGCACTGGGGCCCATTGTTCTAGCTCCCCTCTGGTTCACATCAAATTTCTCATGACAGTGCGTATTTTTTATGTGCCATCCAGATTTTGAGTCTGATTTCATGTTTACTGGGACTTAGGGCAGTTGCATTCTGTGGAGGAGCAGAGGAGAATGGTTCTGCAATGACATACTCAGACAAAGCTGCTGAAAATGAGCCTTGTGTGTGTGTGAGTGGGATTTTCTAGTGCAGACACTAAAGGCACAGAAGAGTGTTCACTGCACGGATATTAATCTTCTCCCCTGGAAAAAGCAACAAGGAGATGGATCACCGGGTGTTTACCTAGCACAGAGTATGTAGTTCACACTCATCTGTCTTCTATTCAGTCTCCTTTCAGAGAGACATTATGGGCGAGCCCCACTCTTCTGATGGCAAATATCAACAGTGACAGCTTTGCAAGTGGCCTTAAGAGCTTGTCAGGAAACTAATCAATGTAGCTTTTCACAAAGGAATCTACTTGATCAATATCACCAAGCAACCCCAGACCTAACAAACAGATCACACAAGAGCTGTCACGATCAATAGAAGTCACACAGAAAATAAATTCTTGGGTTTTTTTTTTTTCAATGAATGTATCATAAGTGTTTTATGTTGATAACTCTTTCTCTGGGAGTTTCCCAAACATAACAAAGCAATAGGAGAGATTGTGCACAGGCAGCCACAGGCTCTCCCACACAGGGTTTTGAGACAGGACACATATACAGCGTTCACTGAGAGGAAGTAACTCTGATTTTGAGGGAAAATTTATGCCAATGTGTCCCCCTGTTTTCTGTTTCTGTTTCTGTTTCTGTTTTCTCCCCAACTAGATATGGAATTTTTCCGGAGTGGGATTTGTTTGGAAATCTCAGGACCAAGGGTATGGGGACACCGTGGGAACACTAGTAAGTGCTTTTCGAGCATTCCTCAAATTTCTCTAGGGACACACACTGTTAAGCAGAGATCAACCTTGCCATCTCAATATCTGCCCCCCGAGGGTTCTTAGAGAAACCCTACATTTAAATGTAGTAAACTTTCCTGAAAAAAAAAATCTGAAATGTAGACATTAGGAGATGTTGAAATCACTACATATTAAAATTTACTCATAAAGTAGTAGTAACCCATTGAGACACTGTTCATTTTTGTTGAACTCTAAGGTCCATGTCAATATCTTGTTTCTTACTGAATTGCTCCACCGTGCAATGAATGACTTAAAACAATGGTAACTTAGATGTGAGCCTACGAATCATCAGTTGGGCAGGGTTCAGAGGTGATTTTTTTTCCCCTCCATTCGACTGGGGTAATGTGTCTGCAGTGACTTGATGGTCCAACAGCACTCAAGTCTAAGGTGGCTGCAGTCCATGCCTGGGAATTGGCCCTGGTCTCCAGGTTTCCGTCTACACATATTTTCTCTTCTTTAGAGAGGCTACCTGAGCTCCTTTGGGTTATGTTACCTTACTGCAAGAGGATGGAAGCAAAAGCTGCTAAGACTTGGAGGGCTCACCTTGAGAGTCACACAGTGCTAACACCACCATATTCTGGTGGTCTGAGTGAGACAGGATCAGCCTACATGGAAGGGGAGGAGGTAGGCCCCACATCTGGCTGGAGCAGCAGCAAAATTACATTATAAAGGAGTGGAATGGGGCTTGCGAGATGGCTCAGTGGTTAAGAGCATGCACGAGCCACTCTTCCAGAGGTCCTGAGTTCAGTTCCCAGCAACCACATGATGGCTCACCACAGGATGGCTCACAACTATCTATAATGGAATCTGATGCCTTCTTCTGGCCTAAGGGCATACATGCAGATAGAACACTCATATACATTTAATAAATTAATTAAATAAATAAAGAAAGAACAGAGTGAAGATGATGACAAGGAAACCCCACTGTCTTCACCAAACACCTCTACTGCTCTTTTCTTCTAACCCCTCTCCTGTCACCCACTTAATTCAAAGAAGCTGGCTCTCTCTGCCCTCAAAAGGAGCTGTTGTGGAAGGAAATGAAGGAGAGGAGAACAAGTGAATCCTTCTGAGGGTCTTCTGTGTCCCGGGCTCAGAGACAGAAACAAAGAAAGGCTGAGAGGCTGGAATGGACGAACCTTGAGTCTGCTCCTCTGCAGGCTGTGTCTGGGTTCATTGTCAGGGAAGAAGCAGAGGGATGGCTTCAGACCACTAGGAGAGGGGCCTGAAACAGGTTCCCAGAGATGGCCATGCTCCATTGTCGTGGAAGGAACGGAACAAATCCCCTAATGTCAAACGTGTTCCAGGGGCAGCCTGAAAGCCACCCACACAACAGGTGTCATGAGTAGAAGGGAAACCACTGTGGAGCGCTGGCAGAGGAGCAGGCATCTCCATGGTTAGAGAATGCAGAGGACCGTGTAAAGCCACTGTGGAGCACTGGCAGATGATTGGGCATCTTCATGGTTAGAGAATGCAGAGGACCATACGGTCCCTCCCATGGTCCTCCTAAGGCACCCATACCTTGTACCTACTTCTTCCCAACCAACACCTATGAGCTTTCCTGGAGATAGCGGAAGAGTCACTTTGGCCGAGCTATCGTCTCATTACGTCACTGAGACAAAGATGTGATGTTTGTATCTCTTCGTGTGTTGGTACTTTCACATTGCTGTGAAAGGTTTGTTTAGGCTCTTCTTTCATAACAGTGTCTCATTTAATGACAGTGGGGAAGACATGGCAGAGTTCATGGGGGCAGGAGCCTGTGCTGGAAGTTTCTTACACTATGGTAGGCCAGGAAGCAGGGAGGGAGGCCTGAAACCCAGGCTATAGCCTTCTATGGTTCATCCCCAGTGACTCCTGCCCACCAGCCAGGTCCCACCTCCTGAAGTTCCCACAGCCTACCAAAACAGCACTGTCAACTGTGTAACTAAACGCTGTGAGGGATATTTCAGATTCAGACTACAACCTTCAGTTAAATTCATGACGAGGTTTCTCAGGTGGTGCAGTTAAAGGGTCTTGTTAAACATGATGCTAGAGGAATTCTGGGTAAAAAGCACCAGGCAAAGCTCCTTTCAGGAGGAAATGCTTGGTTTCATAAGTACCTGAGATTTGTTGTATGCTTACTCTTGTCATTTAGTTAAAGAGGAATTAGATTCTTCTAGAACCCAAGTCTGAATATCCTTCTACTCTGCAAACCAGATGACGAAGCAGACAGTGTCCATCTCGTGTGTGCTGTTTGGTCCAGAAGTTCAGGTCCACTACTTAACTTGAACAAATACTTTTGAGCATCTGTTATGTACCAGGGAGTGTGGGGATGCAGTGATATTGATAAACAAAAGGCCTGATCCTTGACACTTCAGAGTTTGATGGTCTAGGAAGAGTTCCTTAACGAGATCTCTCAGAGGCTCCATTCTAGAAGATGAGTGTGTGGTCTTAAATGGGTCTGACTAACTTGTGGGACAGAGGTACCACAGACTCCCCAGAGGAGTCTTGGAACCTCACTCACTCTGACCTTTCCCAGGACAAATCAGAACCAAGTAGCTCACCTCTGGAAAGAACTTCCAATTTTTATCCAAAAAGAAAACAGAATTAATTACACTAATGAGAATGGTTAAGGGTTTATAACCTTTAATCTCTTAATCACACCCAGTGTCTGGTGTCTTCTGATTCTGTGCCCATCTCACTTTCCAAGTGAGGGTCCACTTAGAAACTGGTCAACGTAAAGAACATTTCTTATCCCCCATTTGCCTTAAGCAAGCATGATTTTTCTAGTCCTATTAACATTTTTTTCAGAACCTTGTTATCTCTTGGGTATAATAGAGGCTGATCTGATATGCAAATGGAATGTGACAATGGGTAATCACAATTCAATGATGAAAGCAATGGCATTCTCACATGTTTTCGAAATGTGAGACCTGAGCTGGTCATTTACAATTATCCAGGAGTGGAAGCGGTGTGCTACAGAACTTGTGGAGTCAGTATCAACAACGCACTAGTATATTTTTATGACCTTTGTTTAACCCCACTCCAAGCCTGATGAGAACTTGTAATTCTTCTTCCTTTTAACTTTCTGAGAAACCCAGCAGTCAGCTGGAAAGAGCGGCTGCACTGACATTTGTGAATGAGCACACAGCCCACTCTCATTGATCATCTCTCCCTGAGCATCCTCCGAGAGATATACATATACGATTCTCAGGGCAAAAATCTTTTCTCTGACAATGAGCAATCTGTAGTTATATCCTGGATAAGCCCAGCTAGACTCAAAAATTGGTTACATGTCAGATAAGAGCTTGGAGGGCAACTTGGAATTTCTCAGGGATGTAAAATATCCCTTAGATCTACACCAAACCAAAACAACCTGGAGAAAAACCAATCCATTAATCTGCTTGCTTGTCATCAGAAAAGCAACCTTTGAAAGTTTACAATATTTTGATTTTTTTTCAAATAGTAAATCAGGAAGAGAAGTCCTTGAAAGAGTCAGCTTACAGATTTGTGTGTGTTATTAACCTGGGGGTTAGCACCTGTGGGGAAAACTCCCCACATTGAAATGCTCTTGGCTTTTATTTCTCTTGGCATCGAACAGCTAAATGCAGTCAAGTGCTAACTCTGAGGCTGGCAAAGGGGAGGTGATGATCTTAGGAGGTGTTAGTCCCCTGCCAGGAGCCATTCTTAAACACTTCACAGACCTTCAACATTTGGGTAGCTCTGAACCATTAAGCACCTTGAGAAATAGGTAGGATGAACTCTCCTACCTCGGCAGTGTCTGGATGAGGCCATTACAAAAGCAATGGAGCTGGGTCTGGCCAATGGATGACTGTGTAGAATAGAGGCTATTACTGAATCCCGTGAGGCAGAGACTTGTGTTAATGCAAGCATGGGTCCTAGTCCCAAGATCACCTCTTTCTGGATGCTGGACCTAGGATAGATCTTCCTTCTGGTCAGTTTAAGAACAGTGAGGATACTCATCTTACAGGATTGCTGTAAGAATAAAAATGACTACCACCAGTAAAGTAGCATCAATAAGATGTCAAAAGAGGAGGTTTTAGCATCATCTCTGTAGAAAAGCAGGGCTTTTAACAACTGCCCATGGAAAAAAAGCACTCATGTGAAAGTTGAGTGAAGTCCCAGCGTACCACCAGAGCCAAGAACGCAGCAACAGACATATTGGGGGCTGTAGGGAAGAGTGTAAGGAAGACTATTTATGTGCACCCTCACCTCCAGGTGAGTGCCGAGAAAGAGCACATGGGCCTCATTTTTCCCATGGCAGAAAGTAAGAGCCTAGCAAGGGAACACTTGACTTCCACAACTACAAGAACCTTGCCCCAAAGCCTACTGTGTTCCAATCCACACAAAATAGTGAGGTGGTCAGCATGGTCAAAGAGGCAAGAAAAGATTTGGAGCAGGGGGAGAGAGGTAGAGACTCATGGAAACCAGGGCTTGGAACTCAGCAGTGCTCTGTGAATCATGCTCCTCACTTACTGGAAGCCTGCCTATGACTGACCCATAGGAGTTCCCCAAGACAATGTACTTGTACATGCTGTCCTGTGTGGTTGGCTCCTTGCACATTTTCCTGTGAATGAAAAAAGAGCAAGTGTCTGCAGATGGCTAGTGAGCACATGTAGCTAGAGTTTTCCTGCCTGGCCCACGGTCAGGATAAATCTCTTTCACCTGCCAGTCCCACAGCCGCTCAGACCCAACCAAGTAAACACAGAGACTTATATTGCTTACAAACTGTATGGCCATGGCAGGCTTCTTGCTAACTGTCCTTATATCTTAAATTAATCCATTTCTATAAATCTATACCTTGCCACATGGCTCGTGGCTTACCGGTATCTTTACATGCTGCTTGTCCTGGCGGTGGCTGGCAGAGACTCCCTCCGCCTTCCTGTTCTTTTAATACTCTCTGTTAGTCCCGCCTATACTTCCTGCCTAGCCACTGGCCAATCAGTGTTTTATTAGCAACACATTTGCCATACAGAACATCCCACAGCAAGCACACACACAGAGTCAGCTTGCCTAGAGTTTGGAGGAGGCACACAAAGAGCATTTCAGGACACAATTCTGGATAAAGCCAACTCGAGGCACCTAACCCTTGACCTGGATTTGCAGGATCAAGGGAAAGCACACAAATTTAACAGCTGTAGGTCATGTGTTTCCATGCAAAAGGCCCGTGAGAGCCTCAGAATCACTAGCTGGACTTCCTAGTGAGGGCGCTTCTCTCCCAGCACTGCTCAATAGAAGGAACCACTTCTTCACATGAGATGCTAACAACGTAAGACTTCAAAAAATCAAAGACATGACACTGCAAAGGAACACAATAATCAGATACTGGACCATCATCTGATGAACGGATAAACAAAATGTATTGTACTCAAATGAATGAGATGTTGATGTGTTTCAAGATGTCTTAGCCTTGACAACACTGTGCTAAGTGAAAGAAACTGTCACAAAATACCATATAGTACATAATTCCATTTATATGAACTGTCCAAATAAGGACATATCTGTACACTAATGGATGCCTAGAGCTAGGAGGACAGTGGGGAAATGGAGAGTGACCACTAATGAGGACAAGGTTTCATTTTGGGTGATGAAATATTCTGAAACTGTGACAGATACATGACTCCCTGAATATACTAAATTCACAGTTTAAAAATTGCAGGTGTGTGACATACATCTCATTAAAGCTGTTACTTTAAAATGACCCCAACAGCACTTGGCACTGTGTGGTACCTGTGATACTCTGTGAACCACATTGTTCTAGCAAGGGAAGACTGCATCCACCCATTTGAGGTCCTTATCTCTAGGGAGGCTGTAAGAATGGCAACTCGTGAGAAAGGTGAGGGAGGGAGATGAGCTCAGGTGTTAAAAAATGATGCCTCTGATAACTTCTGCCTATACCCTTGGAGTATGAATTGTTCATGACAAACAAAAATTGTTCTATGTGATTATTTACCAGTAGAAATCCATGTTATTTTCATATGATACCTACTTTTCACAGGGATCTGGAACTAGAATTTATGCTCAGCAGTGCTTCAAATGATAGGATTTATTAATTAACCAGTAGATCTTGTTAGTGAGGACCACTGACCACTTTGTGCGAGAGTGAGCAGACTCACTCTAGTAGAGGGTGAGGAGAAATACAGTTTTCCTTGCATGGCCTGCTGGTACATCTGGGAAGAGCTGGCCTCCACACCAGTACTATTTCCTCTGTCTCCCTAATGCTTTCTCTCCTCAACAACTACTCAGCACCAAAAATCAGGAAGGAATCAAGAGTTTTCTGGAGTTTACAACCCATCTTGGACATTTCCACAGAGCAGATGATACAGAATCTCTACTCCCAGTTAGGGCCTGTCCCTTGTATTAAGAACATTTTGGATAGATGGGAAAGAAAAGTAGATAGCCTAAACCATATCTCAGATCTTTGCAGTAAAACCCTGTCAATGTCCCTATTCCACGAACCCTCTCAAAAGAGGAATGTAATTAGCACCTACTCTATCTCCAACCATCTACATAGTCCACATAGTCTTTCCTTATGGGCAATATGGGAATACAGGTGTCAATACCATGGCTATACAGATGAAAGAATTCAGGATTAAAACAATTCAATTTGTTCAGCATCACTCATAAGGTCAATGGAAATCTGGGCTTCGAACATACCTTTCTCTGGGCTCCAAACACA
>CABHPQ010166050.1:0-10622 GCA_902168405.1 Peromyscus aztecus
CTTCCCATTAGTCCCCTCTAGTCACCACAGATTCCCCATCTACTTTCATTTCATAGAGATAGATACATTGATTGACTGATTGATTGATTGACTGACTGATTGGTTGGTTGATTGATTGATTGACTGACTGATTGGTTGGTTGGTTGGTTGATTTCACACATGATAAATCAATGTCTTAACAGCTCTACCTATCATATATAACATATGATAAAAACTAATATATGTATATTATGTTAGATAATAAGTTTTGTTCATCTGGAGAACTGACTGATATATAGAAGAATCATTAATAATGAGGCCCAGGAAACCAACACTGGGCCTTCCTGTGTAAACCAGGTATGTGATTTCCCTAGTAAGACCCCCAACAGCCAGGTGGAATATGAAAAGAGGGTCAGGAATGTTGAGTTGGCCATGGGACAGCTGACTGAAGAGATTACCCACATTTCCTTTCCCTATTTGTGGTCTCCAGCCTAGAATAAGCTCAAATCACAAAATTTTGTTTGATTTGGTCTTTAAACTCTGACGTGGGACCACCTCAATTGCTTCCCTAACGCAATGTTGTGTGGCCGGAAGTGACTAGTGGCCATGTTACTCTGGCATAGATGAAACGTAAAGGACTTGGAGAAGACATGGAAGACAAAATGAAGTTGTTAATCCTCTCTCTGAAGGGCAACTCCAGGCACTAGTGCCTGGCGCCCAGAGGCTCAGCCTCCGGAGGAGAGAACTGGGTTGGTCCTACCTCGTAGGCAGTTCTGATGAGCTCCCTCAGCTAGAGTGATCTCAACAGCTCATCTGGCACACTGTACCTACCTCCTCCTCTTCTCACACCTCAGTTAACATGTTAGCCCACCAAGGCATATGGAAACTGTGAAAGCTCTCTAGCATGTTCAACAAATACTTTCCACAGTGAGATTATATTTATTGAGCATCTACCCTGTTCTTGGCACTGCAGAGCAAAAGTACAAATATAGAGCCTCTGAGCTTTAGGAAACACAGAATCACATATAAGCTTTGGGATAGCAATCTTCTTGTGCTGCATTCTAATCCTCTTATGGATCTATTCTGAGTCAGCCTATATTACAAATGCCGAAAGCTCCAATTTTGATTTCCTCTTTTTTCCAAACTTAGCCCTGTGAGTTTTCTTCCTGGCTATAGAATCCAAAGTGAAGATTAGTTCTGTAGTTTGAATGAAGGCCACAAACTTTAACTTCCAAGGAGTTGTACTGGGGCTTTAGAATGTGTGCAAACCTCTTTTGTTGTGAGGAATACACAGACACAGACACACACAGACACACACACACACACACACACACACACTTACTAGTGTTGGTTTTTTCAGGTTCCATTCATGTGATCCAGTATTTTTTAAAATATTTTAAAAGCTGAAAGAAGACATGAAGATTCAAATAAATTGCTCTCCCTCAGCCATAAGCATAGCATTGAAAGTGTGCTTTTGAGAAGCCAAGAGCTAGATGGCCTATCCTTATGATTCTTTTAAAACACTTAATTCCACAAGAAGTAGCTTATAAAACGGTCTTGGATTTTCTTTCAGGAAGTGAGATTTAAGATGGAGCCAATGTGGTTAGCGCTCATAAGCCTCAGATCCACGTCCTGACCGAGAGGAATGGAACACGGGGCCAAAGCTTTATTCCGAAGTGTAAATCCGGGTGCTGTTCACTAACCAAAGGTCTGGAAGCAAATGGGGAAGACCCTCAAGGACCTACACAGATCCAAATGAGACAAGGTGTAACTCAGCAGGGTGGAAGGACCACTGTCCTCAAGTACTCTGATGACTTTCCACACTTACTTCATGAACCAGTGAGCAGCTGACACAGCGACCACCCGTCCCATGCCATCTCCAGTGAGCTGTTCTTGTTTTATGCTTTAGTTCCTGCTTTACACAAAGCCAGTTTGATTGCCACTGAAGCCTCACTCTGTCCTAGTATTTTCAGAACTAAATCAAGAACCATCTGAGAGACCCATTCATAAAGGAAGGGGAGTGGGTGTGGGTATAGCTCTAAAATTCAGTGTCTTTTGCTCTCTGTGTGGCAGCAGATTACTGTCCACAAAAAAAAAAAAATTTTTAATTAAAAGCAAGTTTCTTGGAATGAGTCTTTGCTTCCTGTGAATGCTCCCTACGCCGGTTCCGTATGAACCAAATCACCCTTAGCTACCATCATGCCTCTAGCAGCCTCCCTTCATTTCTCAGGAGAGATATCCAGTCTTCTTCCCCCCAGAATTTAGCTAATTCACTTTTCCCCCCAGATGATGCCATGGTTTCTGCTTCACAGAGTATCCCTGGCACATCACCAGCCCACTCCTGTTTTGCAACACCAGAATCTCTTGAACTTTATCAGAGATGATACAGATGTAATTAAACCTGAATTCTAGTCTCTCCTTGTGACAACTCCACGGACAATTAATGATGATAAAAGAGTCTGCCAGCTGCTGCCTGACATACCAAAGTGAGCTTCTAGCTCTGGTAAAGATGGAGGGTGAAGGGCAGGTCCCTCTGGCCCCATTTCAATCTGTCTTTTATCTCAGCTAGCTAAAAAGTAACACTGACTTTGGGGCAATTTAGAGTCTTTCTTCTCCCCTCTTAGAAACGCCAAACAGACAATTGAGGGTAATGCAGTGTCTGTGAAATAAATAAGGATGCTTCCGGCAAGAGTAATTGAAGCTTTATCAGCAGGACAGAGTTTCACGCCAACATAGAGGCAGCAGGCTGTGCCGACCATAGTGAACCCAGAGCAGAAGACCTCAGCCCTCAACACATGTGGGCCACAGGAACTTACCAGAGGGTAAAGACGACCATCTAGGAGAGGCTGTTGCCCTCAAATTTAACGCTGATGACATTCATTCCTGGTGCTTAATTCTAGGTTTAGTCACAACCAGAACCTGGTGCAATAAAATGGCCATGGATAAACTGAATTTGTTTTGTCACAAAACAAAACCAGAAGTCAAGAATCTGAGAAAAGGACCAGTATCAAAAAGAAAGGATTATAGGGGTGGGGGGACATAAGAGAGGCTAGGGAAGAGAGTAGCAAGAATGCATTACGTACATGTTTGAAATTTTCTTTAAAACTAACTTAATATTTTTTCGTGCCTGCAGGGAGACCAAGGCATGAGAAAGGCATGTGGCAGCAGGGACTGGAGAGGAAATGATTGGAACAGGAAGCCGAGAAGGGGTGAGAGGAGCCTGCTCCACACGCACACCTCTAAGCCATGTGCTGAGGCTCTGTGGCAACAGTCCCACGCTCGCTTCAGGCTTCCTGTGTTGTTTTTTTTTTCTGTTTAGCAGTTGTTGTTTGTGGGGTGTTAAGAATCCATTTAGATAATTCCCAGAAGAGAAAATGCAAATGACTCACAAACATAGGAAATAAATGTTCGAGATCACTTGTAATCAAAGAAATGCAAATACAAAACAAGAAGATAACATTTGCACCCATCAAACTAATGGGCATTGAGAGGAATTCTAATAATCAGCAGGGATGGTAAGAGGGCCCATCTCTCCCTGCTGGAGTACTAATCGGTACAACCTTTCTCCTGGCAATTTGTAGCAAAAGTCTTAAAAATATGCACACTTGTTGGCCCACCAATTCCCCAACTAAGAATCCATCCAAAGGCTGTAAGCAGCAATTCAAGCAAAAAACTTAAGTACAAAGGTTTTATTAGTATGTTGTCTACTGCAAGGAAAAGTACAAAGACAAAAAAATGTGATTTGTTTTGTTATATAATTTCATGATAAATTACATATTATAGATAGGGAAATATATTTCAGACTTCTTCCACAGCTAACAATATGTATCAAATGTAATGTTTGAAGGTCACTGTTATAAAATGAAATAAAAATAAACATTATGCATGTATGATGACAGAGAGAAAGATTCAAAATTATTTAATTGGAAGAAAGAGAGAGATCGAAGTGTTAACAGATTATTTCTATGAAGCCTATTTTAGTGGATTTTTTCATACTTTTCAAAATCCACAATAAACAGATGGGTAATCAGAAAATATAGGCAGTATTTTCAAAAGTACAAATAAAAGATGAAAACGTATTCTTTTTTACTTTTATCTGTGTTTACTTTATGCTGAATTTATTCCCACGTCATAAGTTTTTGTTTCTTCAGTTTCTTCTGGGATGTCATTTTCTTCAGTGCACCCTTCTCTTCAGGCTTTGAAACAACCTGTTGCTTTTCAGTGAGGATCGTCTCAGTGTGGCAGGGGCCATGAGCACTGTAAGTTCATCGGCGCATCTTAGGTGCATTATTTCCCTGGATATTTTCAATGGCTAGAGAATCTACATCTAAACCCTTAAGTTCAGCATCATTCAGCCTTCTTAGGCCACCCACCCTGTGTCCAGCCCCACTGTCTGTCCCAGGCTCACCTACCGACTCCACCATTCTACCTCCTGAACGACATACGTTGTTTCTTTAAAGTTACATCTTTCGGATACCTTGGCAGTTTGAAGGGTGTTCTTAAAGTGAACATGAAGATTTGAGCTTCTTAATTTCTGTGATTTTGTAGGGTTTTATGGGTCAAGAGAGTAGTGAACCATCTTCACAGGTCACTTGAGCAAAAAGTGCATTATTAAGGATGGTCTTTATAACAAAGGAGCCTCAAAGGTTGGTGGCTTAAAACAATAAAAGTTTGTTTCTCATTCACCTTGCACATCTATTGCAAGCCAGCAAGAGACCCATCCCCATGTCATCCAACTTAGGAACAAAAGCTTATACAGCACCCATCACCCAAAACACTACTCTTCACCATGGTAGCTAGAAAAGAAAACATGGGAAGTTAAACATTGAATTTTAATGACTAACACCCAGGGGTGATATGTGGCATTCATATTACCATCTCACTGGACACAGTCACTCACAGGTCCAACTTTTCTTAATGAAATTAAAGAATCCTATAACATAACCTTTCAAAAAGAAACAAGGAACATCTGTGAACAGAAACATTTCACTATAAATATGCTACTTATATCTTAGGAATTCATTAGTAGACATGCTGGAGGTCTTCCCTTTGCACTTCATTAGCAGTGAAGATGTGACATTATGTGTCATTCAAGTGACCCTAAACAGTCTGATGCTGCTTTTTAATTTGGCATTTGGAAACAGTTGCTCTAAAGACACCACTAATGCAAGAAAGAGGGTATTTGAAAAGGTACATGGTGGGCATCATACCACCACTACACTAAGAAAAGGTACTTTCTCTGCAGAGCCCATGGAATAGCCAGGGGGATTTCAGAATTTCTCAGCCAGTATTCAAAACAGAAAAATCTAAATAAACAACACTGGATAGTTTTCCCCATTTTTTCCCATTTTTATTGAAGAATAATGTGATAGGATAGGAGTGGTCATCTAAGCTAACAGACTTTCTAATGATTGGCCCCTGTCCCTTTCACCTTCTTTTCCCTAGCCAACCAGGGCTCATCCAGGGTCTATGCAATGTCCTGGGCACCACCTTTTCATCAGTCTGGCTCTTGAGCCAGAGTCCTTGGGACAGTGAATTTGTTGACTTAGAAAGCTAGACTTGGGTAGAATTGTTTCTTTGGTTAGTCAATGATGCTGAATCTGGGGAGAGTAGACACTTGTTCATGTCTCCTCAAGAAAAGTCATGCAACACAATTGGCACCCAAACAGGGACTGACAGGACCAAAGCTGAGTTAGGGAGAAGGAGAGGCAAGCTCTCTACAACTGGCTGATAAGACATGCAACTGAACTGATCTGAGAGTGGAGCTTCAACAGAGGCAATTTTGATATTGATCACCTTTCCCTGTGTAGTCTAGGATGACATGCTCCTTATTGTGTCCATTTCATGCTCTCTGAATGATAAGACATGCAGCCAAACCCAGGTCATCTGGAGTGGAGTGTCCTTGGAGGAAATCCCCAGTTAGCCATTGTCTTCTAAATAATATGAGGTGGCCTGTCTCCTGCTTGATGACTGGGGTTTGTCACATTAATATATCAGTTCCCCAAACAACTGATGACTAGAGAAGACATTGCTACCCCTGAAAGCATCACGTAGGGGATGGAGGCTATGCAGCAATTGTAGAGTCTTTGCAGTGAGTGATAACAGAACAACTGAGGCTGAGCTGTCCTCCCAACTGAGGTTGGGCTATTCCCAAACAGACCTGCCCAAATAAAGGAGGAATTAGAAAGAATAAAAGATGCTGTCATCTGCACTAGCCTCTGAGTTGGCAGGAAAAGTAGGAGGAGAGGAAAGATGAGATGGAGGTATTGGCCTGCCATTTCTTATTGCTGGCAGGGTGCAAGGGAAAGAGAATACAAATTAGCTCTATATTAAAGAGCCTTTCCTGGGATCCTAAGACTTGGAACCCATTGGAAAATCAGAAGTAAGAAGGGAGAGAGTAAGGTAGAAGTAATGGAAGATAACCCCTAGATTGGACCTTTAATACAGAGGAAAGAGAAATCCGTGATTCAACATGAAGATGGGGCCCTTCATAGTGAACTAATATAAGAAAATATCAGAAAGTAGTCTACATTAGAACTGGCTGAAATGGGAAAGATGTTTCAACAAGAGCCAGTCTCATAAGAGGCAAGGGCACGGTGGTGGGTAGAGTCAGTCTGAGTTCTATGGAAATGGAGAAGCCAAATAACGTAACTACTTACACCTCCTTGAGACAATGGTTGCGTAATATCAGGAAATACAAGGGAAATCAGTCCCAGATCATATAGCCATCCAACATGCCTGGTTATTACCAACAGAGGTCCCCATTAATATCAGAGAGTATAAGACAGTAGAGAAAAGAGAAGTATTCCTGAGAGAGCTGAGCGTGTGAGAGGTGGTGTTTAATGCTCAGTTTGTAGCACTGTGTTTACCAGAAAGTTAATAAAGAAGTTATTTCAGGGGAACATTGGAACTGACTATGGAGCTTTAATGGCTTTGCTGAGTCCTGTCGGGGGACATGATCTTCATGTAGGAGAGAGGCTCTGTTGGATCTGAATGATTTAGACCTGCATGCAAATAGGGTTCATAAGTTGCTAAAGCACTCCGGAGGAAGAGAGAGAAGGGCAAAGCAAACAAACAAACAGGTCTATCTTTACAGTTCCGAGGCAAATGGGGCAATATTTGTGTCAAGCCAGAGGTCCCTAGAGAAAATGACAGAAAGCCAAGTTCTGTGCTTATGAGACTCTGGGAGGTTTTAAAACCTAAGCAACAGTTTACAAAGTGGTGAAATAAGAAGGAAATGGTAAAGTAGTACATGTGAAGATGACGACACTTGTCTTGAGAGTGGGCAATTATCCCCCCAGGGTCTCCCCTTCAGGAAAGCATACTAGGGGTTAACACTGTTTGTCTGGTATGGAATCCTTTCAGCAGCTAGATGTGGCAGATGGAGACAGAGTGGCCACATGGCCGGCCCAGGACTGGAACATTGTCTCTATCAGCACACATAGCAGACACAGCATGGCTTTGCTTCTCCTGAACATTAGCTGAGGTAAGCAACATAAGCCACCAATCCTATCAAGGGTGGGAAGATCTGTGGCAGTCCCACAACCATGCCACATAATGAGGAAGCCGTACAACAGAGTATTGAAAACTCAAGCTGGGACTGAACTGGAAACTCACTCCCTATTGGCTAGCTTTTGTATTTCCTGAAAAGTATGTAGTCTACTGGTGAAGAATTGTCATGAACAGTCTTATTTGATTATGGACCTGGCATACTACACTACCAACATGCCAAATAAAACATGTCTGTTGCAATAGTAAAACAGATAATATGGGTGCAACCAACTGACTTCCAATGGATTTAAGGCCCAGTCTAGAAAAGGGAATCTGTGTTTGGGATTGTAAACCAGGGCAAAGACCTATAACTGGAGAGATCACAGGCCCCACTGGGGAAGACACTGCTTTTATTTCATTAAGTGGATACGGTGTGTCTATCAAATGGCCTTCTAAACATCCATATATAATTGTTGCTGTCAGCCTTAGTCATAGAGGGAAAATTGATTTTGCAATAAGTTCTTGTTACTACAACCCATAACCTGTCAAGCTGCTGAAGCTGCATCTTAGTGGCCCTATGCTCAGTCATAACTACAAAAAATAATCAGACATTTGTATCACACCACTACATTTATACCATACCACCATCACCCCCAAAGCGCTCGGGGGACATTATGGAAGAGGGTGTAGAAAAAGTAAGATCTAGAGGAAGGGGTAGAAAGAGTACAATGGATCTAGTTCCACCTAAGTAAAACATCTCCTCCTGGAGAGAGGAAGGGCATTTATAAGACTCGGGAAGCTAACAAAAGTTACAAGACTCAGGGAACTCAAAATGAGGTCTTTCCCAAATGTTCTACAGACTATTTTCAAAATTGCTGAGAAAGAGAATGCTCTTCGGTGGAGCTGTCTTGAGGCTGGGCAGGGAGCCTCAGGACCTCTGCATTCATGCGCCATCTCCCAGGCTATGTTGAACTTTCCAAGATACAGCTATCTTCCAGTCATTCATGATCCTATAAGTAATGCCTATAAACTCACTGGTTCACCCAGCTAGTCTTGGGTGGAATAATCTCTTTACTCTCTTACACATGTTCTTTCTGGTATAAATAGATAATTGTTCATATCTCCCCAGGAAAATCAGACCTCTATAAGGGATGCAAAAAATTCTAGAAAATTTGACACAAGCAAGAACCTTTTAGTTGTATTAAATCCTTTTCATCCTCCACTTTTTCTAACTAGTCATCAAACTTGTAGATTCTAAACTAATTTTATCTAACCCTTTGTCTCCAGTCCCAACTATTGTCTTTAGAAATTCAGTATTTTCTTGAATTATTTTAATCACCTGTTCCTTTGTCTTATGCCTTCTGACTTCTCTCTCCAAACTACCTTCCACACATCAAAACATCTAATCCTATAACTTTTTCTCTTAAATCCTCCAGGAACCTCCTATCATTTAGAAGATAAAGTTTAAAAGAAAAAATGAGAATTTCTCTGTCTTTTGTCTATAGGCCACCTTAAAGCCTAGAGGGGCCTTTGCCAAGCTGTGTTCGGTGAAACCTTTATGTGGAGTGGCAATGTGTTCCACAGTCTGGTAACTTCAGAAGAATTCCTTTAGTGTGTTTATCTTCCTCAGGGAGAATTTGAGATCTGGCTAAGTGAATCGGAGCTCAGTACTTGGTTGTTGGTCTCCTCGGCACATTGGTTAATTTCCTCATTGCTGTGGCAAAGTCCTTGGCATAAGCATCTTAAGAGATGGGTGGTTTGCTTGGCTCACAGTTCAGAATACATAGTCCAGCACGATGAAGACAGCATGGTAACCAGTTTAGCACATGGTAGCCAGAGCTCACAGCAGCAGGTTTTCATCTGGTGCCAACTTCTCACAAGGCACTGAAGCAGAGAGTCGGGGCCAGAACAAGAAGAAGAAGATGTCACCTTCAATGTCCTCTCTTAGTGACCCACTTCTACTAGCTAGGCCACACTTCAGATATGTTTCCCAGTACCATGTCTGGGCACCAAATGTTCAGAACAAGCCTGTGGGGGACAGATCACATTCAAGCTGTAACATTTATCTGCAGTCATACTCTGGGTGACCTCACCTAGTATCTGCCTTTGGATATCATCTCCATGCTGACAAAGTCTCGAGTTTTATGTCCAGCCACACATTGCTGGACTGCCTGTACATTGTCTCCAATCTGATATTTAATAAGTACCTGAAACTTAACTTGATATCCTCTCAATGTCTCTGTGCCCAGCCTACTCCACCTCAGCCAATGGCAACTTCATTCTTCAGGTTGCTTGAGTCATAAATGCTAATGACATTATGACTCTTCTACTAGTTTTTCATACCTATTAAATCTCTCAGTAAGTATTTTCAGTTCTACATTCAAAATATATACAGAGAGAGAGAGAATTTGACTAATTCTCACAACTCTATTGTATTTTTATTTTGTTTATTGCCTATGCTTCACACTAGATTGTAGGCTCCAGGTGAGCAGGAACCATGGTCTGTATCACTTGATTTATCCTCAGTCCCTAGAACAATGCCTGACACAGGAAAGACACTTAAATTTTATTTTAGAAATGAAGGGATGACTTATTAATGCATAAAAACAGTAAATAAGGGCTAAAGATATAGCTCAGTCAGTAACATGCTTACTGAGCAAGAGTAAGGTCCTGAGTTCAACCCTCAGAATCCATGTTTAAAAAGGATGGGGCTGGAGAGATGGCTCAGCAGTTAAGAACACTGACTGCCCTTACAGAGGACACAGGTTCAATTCCCAGCTTACAACTGTCTGTAACAGTTCCAGGGGATCCAACACCCTCACACAGACATACATGCAGACAAAACATCAATGCACATAAAATAAAAATAATAAAAATATTTTAAAAATAAACAAATAGGTAGATAGATAGGTAGATAGGTAGATAGATAGATAGATAGATAGATAGATAGATAGATAGATAGATAGATTAAAAATGATGGGTGTGGTATCGGAGACAGAATAATTCCTGGGGCTTGCTGAC
This sequence comes from Peromyscus aztecus, assembly GCA_902168405.1. Lineage (NCBI taxonomy): Eukaryota > Metazoa > Chordata > Mammalia > Rodentia > Cricetidae > Peromyscus > Peromyscus aztecus. Next base: position 10,492 of record CABHPQ010166050.1, read on the forward strand.
CAGCTAGTATAGCCCAATTGATGAGCTCCAGTCCAATGAAAGACCCTGCCTCAAAGGAGGTACATGAGGTGAGGTTTCTGAGTTTGACGCACAAGGTTCTTCTTTGGCCTACACATACATACATACATACA
>CABHPQ010166050.1:17145-28215 GCA_902168405.1 Peromyscus aztecus
GTCTTCTGACTTCTAAAAGATCCCCTCCTTCTGAAGGATCCCCCGGGGAAAGCCTCTCCCGGCCTTATATAGGCTCTGGGCAGCCAACCCCAGGTCGCCACGTGGGCATTGCCCAATAGGCTCAAGCATGCGTAAGCAAGCCACACATTCCGCTACAGCCTCACCTGAAGCTGTTTACCATGGGGAGCGCTCACCGTCGGGATGGCGGAAGGCGGTTAACCAGCGCCACCTGTAAGGCGTGGCTGCACGCAGCTCCCTACAGTATCTATTTTTACCTGTAAGGCGTGGCTGCACGCAGCTCCCTACAGTATCTATTTTTATTTCTTGTGTGTGTGTGTGTCTATCTGTCTATGTGAGTGTATGTGCACATATGTGTTTAGGTACCCATGAAGGCCAGAAGAGGGCATCAGATCTTTTGGAGCTTGAGTTACAGGGATCTGTGAGCCATCTGTGATTGCTGGGATCTGAACTCAGGTCCTCATGATTAAGTGATATGTGCTCTTAACCACTGAGCCATCTCTCCAAGCCCAGATACATGGGGCAGAGATTCCAACATGTAGAGCAAGAGACAGAGGTCTGCCCTCTGCAACTAAGAGTGTTTCCACATAGTAACCCATGCAAACCATGCCCTATTAGACACAAGATCTTAATCCCTGGAGAGATCCAGGGTAGGCAAGGCCCACTGTTAGACCTAATCAGCTTCCCTCTCCTTATTCTACAAATTTAGTGTTCACTAAGTCTTTCTATGCCTCCATTTTTTTTTTTTTTTTGCAGGATTGCAGTCATGCATGAGGATGACCAAAACCTAATCAGTACACAGTAAGTGCTCAGTAAATACAGTTTCTGGACCATACCTGTGACTATGAAAAATAGCAGCTGTCCTAAGGATGTGTCTACCCCGAAAGTAAAGTGAACTGTACCTGACACTGGGTCTGTAATGTGCATATACATCTCTATCCTTGTTCCCCCACAAACTGATGCACACTGTTACAGGTTGACCTAAAAACCCTCAAAATTATGTGCTGAACTCCTACCCCTGAGGACTTCAGAATATGACCTTTTGTAGAAAATGGTGACTGGAGTCATAATTAACTAAGTCAACATGAGTAGGGCAGGCTGTAATCCCTGTGACTGTGTCTTCTTAAAGGGGCATATCTATATATAGACACAGATATAGAAGGAAGATGATGTAAAGGGACACAGAAAGAAGACTCCCATCAACAGACCTAGGTTGATTGGTTATCCCCACGCGAAACTTAAAAATTTGTGTTTCTACCCTCGAAAGCTGTAAAGCAATATATTTCTGTGATTAAAATAAAATTAAAAACAAAACAAAAACAAGTTAATGGTCCTTTGTTCCAGTCGCACTAGGAAATAGCTGTATCTTTCCTAAGTCTATAATGTGTTTAGTGTGTAAGTCCTGGTCCCCAGTGTCTAGCCCGGGTGTCTTACATGCAGTGGGTACATAATGAGCATGTGTTGAGTGAGTGGATAAATAAATAAGCATCTAGTATGGCGGCTCATCCCAGAAAGATACACCAGCGCAGAAGAGACTCACATTCCCCTGAGAACCTCAAGTACAGCCGATGGCAGAGCTATCAGCCAAGCCGACTATCTCCAGTCAAAACCCAGGCAAGTGCTTCCCACCACGGGAAAGGAACGTGTTTGCAGCCGGCCCCACAGTGGAAAGCACTTGCCTGGAAGGTCAAGGGAGTGTGTGCTCAGGAGCTCAAGGGCAGCTTCTCTGACGTGGACTGGCATCAAAGAAGCGATGTGAGATCTCAAAGGTCTTCCTGACCTGAGAACGTGCTCGAACCCAAGCTCACAATGGAAGGAAGGAGGACTCTGGAGCCTCTGCAGAAGAATTAAGACAAAGGCTGAGCCAGGAGAAGAGAGAAATCATGTAGGACAGAGTCTGGGGTCGAGAGAGGAAGAAAACGAAGAGGACAAGCGTCAGTGCTGGCCAGGAGTGTGAAGAGTTAAGGTCATAACAGTATAGAGAAAAAGAAGAAAGGCGGGGAAAGAAGTCTTGTAATAGAACTGTTCTAATTGACTGCTGACTCTACAGTGCTCAGATTCACCAGGTAATTGCTCAATTCTCCATTTCATTTCATCTGTGCGGTAAGAGCTGGAGAGCTACTTAGAGGGGGAGGGGGCTTAAGAACTGATTAAGGGAAATCGCTCCTTGCAGGCCTTAGGTTATTCTTGTTAAAAGTGATGCCAGAAAAATTATAATTAAAATGGGAACACGGTGAATAACAAGAGCCCCTGCCCTTGAATGTGAAATACATTTTAACAGCTACCTTTGCTAAGAGGCCCAACACATTCGACCTTCCAATAAGGATAAGCAGAGTTTTCTACCAGAGTGAAATAGAAACTATAAATCACATGTTTCATATCGAAAGTCCGAGCCAGCTCCAGTGAGTAAAATTCCTCTCTCCAACAGTCTGGTATTTTTCACTGGCTGGCTATCAGACTTCCTTGACTCCAGAACTATATGGATCCTGCTTCTTCATCTTAAATCTGTGAAACTACCATCAACAGCTATAGTCTTGACTGCTTGTGACATACTATCCAAGATAAAGAAGCTGGTCAATAATAAATAAGCCTGTGTGAGAGATTCTATCGAGTACATATGGTTGAGAAGGAATCATGGGGAAGGAGTAGAGAACGGAAGGAAGCCTGCGGCTGGCTAGGGCAGGGCTGCAGAATGAGTCCTAGGGAGATGGCAGACAGCAGGAGGCACAGAGGAGTATTAGCTCAAATGCCTTTTGGAGCAGAGTAAATGGGGATAATCTAATTCTCCTGACTTGGGTACAAGAAAATGTACCTTCCCTGAGCCTAGATTATTCCTCCCTGGTCTTCACAAACTCAGTGTGGAGCTCCACAGCATCTTTCCCTGAGGGAAAGCTTAGCTTTCAAATGATTCAACTGCTTATAGAAACTTCTGGTATATTTTTTTCAGGGGTGCTGTTTGCTAATGGAGTACTCAGAGCTCTTTTGTAGACTGATACTTTCTTCTAATTGAGAATACAAGAGCATCTTCCCTCGGCGTTTTGGTTCAGAGCAAAGTAAAATATGCTACAATGATTATAGTCACACTCCACACTCTTCAGAGACTCCTGGACCATTCTGATGGTCCACTGTCAAGTACTGGGCTAGAGAGCCTGAGGGTGGTGTGGCCTGTGAAACAGTAGGAAGCTATCCCAGGAAAACAGGTGCCTTCACAAATGACAACAGAGTCCTTCATAGGCCCAACCCACATTTTCAACAAGGGAAAGCTTGGGAGTACCACAATGCCTTGGTGCCCTCCCCTTTTAGTCTCGGTCAAAATTAGCTAAAGTAAGTGGGTGAAACTGCAGTAAATATTCCAGTGAGTGAAGCTCACCTCCTTCTGTGGCCACCTTCCTAGCCACCCTCGATGTACTATATGAGGACCGTCTCAGTCCAGCCACGGAGGAGCCGTATCTCAGAAAAGTGCATGTGACTGGAAAGGGGAAGAGAGATTAGTGGGAATAGAAGAGTATAAGTGTGAAGTGGGGGACAGACACAGGGTGACAGAGAAGCAGTGGAGGCAATCAACCAACAAAGGATGAATGAAGACACCATCAGCAAACCACAAATTGGTATGCCCACTGAATAAATAATAAAAATAGTTCAAACTTCAAAACAAATAAAATGAGCTTCGAATTCTGAAAGGATCACTGACACTTCTGTACTTACTCTGAGGACACCTATCATTTACCTTTGCAATGACCACCCACTTTCTTGCCTGAAAATGCCTTAATCCATTGGTTCTTGCCTCTGTGCCCCATTAGAATCATGTGGGGGGTGTTTGAAGAGAAAAATACCAGCAACCCCAGCACCTACGTTGTACCCCAGAGTGTCTGGCTTAATCAGTCAGGGCAACTTCCCACCTGGAAGCTGCATGCTTCAAAAGCTCCCAAGGACATTCTAATGTAAAGACAGTGTGGTCTATCAGGTCACATGCCAAATCATCGAGCTGGCTCTCCACAAGACAGACTCGAAGCACCTGGCAAAGACAATTGAGCTCTCCAAGAGTACACTTACATCCAGAACCTGAAGATCATCAGATGTCATCCTCAAAACCAGCCAGAATAAGCATTACCTGTTTGTTCAGACGAAATAAATATTTGTTAAATGGACCAGATACTGTGCAGAGAACAAAGACATGAACATAGGCTTCAAGCTGTTTCTCCATTTATTTTGGGCCCCTTCACACTAGGAAACCTGGTTATTTATTTATGTGTTTATATGTAATACATATGCCCAGGCACATGTATCTATTAATCTCACAGTTCACATACATCAACAACTGATAGCCAACATCTTTCTAAGGTTCTATGTGATGAGCATATAAGAAAACATACAGTCTGAACACAAGTCACACACCCACTCCTCTTCCAGGACTTATCTCCTGATTGAGTCTCTACTAAATCAGCCAGAGGGTGGAACTACTGCCCAATATTCAAGAAGCCCAAATAAAAGACCTTCTCTTCTCTCTCTGTTCTGTCCTTTCAAGCCTTTAATTTTTACCAAACTGTCAGAAAAGAAACACAATGAAATTCCCCAACCAGACTTCATAGTCCTTGTGTGTGGCTGAAAGCTTGAGAGGGAAAGAAGACAATCTGCTGTCATAAATGCCCTCATATGGGGGCTTAAAGGCCAAAAATCTAGACCCACAAGATGGCCCTAATCCACCTCTAACCCCTCGGCCTCTGACATGCCTCCTGCCCACTTTGACCCAGGTTCCCCACTGCGATTACGTCAGCATCTGTCTTCCCTGCTAGACTAGCTGATCCTCAATCCGTGGTGCATTCCCTTTTATACCTCCATCCTCTACCAAACACTCTACCTAAGGCTAAGCTACGTCACATGGTCTGAATACTTACTGACTGCCTTTTTCTAATCTTGTTAGCTAATCTTCTCTGAACCCAGTAAGTTGGAAACATCTATTGCCCAACACACAACTGTTGGCTCACAATGGAAGCAGGTCTTCTTGAATGAGTTCTCAGTGATGTTTGGTATATCCAACAGCCATCACTGTAATCAATGCTGGAAGCAATTAGGAATTTAGAAGCCACTTAGAAACAAACTTAGAATCAATTATGGGAGACATTTTGTAACCCTGTGTTCATTAACTGTCCGTCTCCATCTGCCCCAAGCCCTCCATGTCCCCAGCCCTTAATCTATTTTCTGTCTGTTCTGGATGTTTCACACAGCAGAATCATGTGGAATGTGGTCTTTATGATGGACTCCTCTTACTGCATCATTTTTGGTTTTTCGAGACAGGGTTTCTCTGTAGCTTTGGAGCCTGTCCTGGACTAGCTCTGTAGACCAGGCTGGCCTCGAACTCACAGAGATCCATCTGCCTCTGCCTCCCGAGTGCTGGGATTACAGGTGTGCGCCACCACCACCCAGCGTTAGTTACTTTTCTTGTCACCATGGTAAAAACACCTGACAGAAGGAACCACAGCAGGGACCATTTATTTTGGTCTGTGGTTTCAGAGGACACTATCTACCATTGCTGGGCAGGCAAGCAGAGTAGCCCTGAGCCTCTAGGAGAGTCCAGCTGCTGCTTCTCTACAGCAGCCAAACCAGCAGGCAGAGAGCTAGACAGGAACCGGAAATGGATATAACCTTCATGACTTCATCCCAGTGGTCTACTGCCACCGGCTAGGACCCACACCCCAAAGATGGAGGACCAAGTGTCCAAACACGTGAGCCTGTGGGGGACAGTCACATCCAAACCATCACAGTGTACATCGGACACTTTACTTCTTTTACTATCAAATCACTTCCCACTGTCCTGATGGATTTCATTTTACTCACTCACTTGTTGATGGACACTGGGTTGTTTCTGCTTTGTGTGTGTGTGTGTGTGTGTGTGTGTGAGATTGATGCCAGGTGTGTCTTTATCACTTTTCACTTTCTTTCTTTCTTTCTTTCTTTCTTTCTTTCTTTCTTTCTTTCTTTCTTTCTTTTTTTTTTTTTTTTGGTGCAGGGTCTCTTCACTGAGCCAGGTGTTCACTGATTTGGCTAGACTGGCAAACTACAGGTTTCCACTGTCCCCATGCCTGCCCCCACCTCCAGTATTGCAGTTACATATGGGCTCAGCCACACCCAACTGGTACCTGGGCTCTGGGGACCCAAACTCAGGTATAAGCACTTCATCCACTGACGCACTCCCAGCCTATGACCATCTGTGAACAAGTTTTTGTGTGGATGTATGTTGTTAATTCTCTTGAACATATATATAAGAATCAATGACTGGGTCACATAGTAACTTTGAGGTCAACCTTTGGGTAACTGTTTTCCAAATGAAATAGTCGCAAATAATCTTGCACTTGCATCTGTGACCCGGAACAAATGACTTCACTTCACCAAGTCTCAATTTCTCCTTCTGACAAATGAGGATAGTACATCCCAGGGGGGGTTTTATGCACAGTGCTGTCCACTGTCTGACAAGAGGTCTCTAACAGGAGCAGCACTCTACGACACTACAAATGGTCTTCTGACCCACCCTGCCTCTACAGTGTGCATTGCGAAGGCTTGTATCATAGATGGCTTGAGTGTGGCCAAACTCAAGAAACTCACACAGCCTTCCTGGATCATTTTACCAGTCTCTGAATTCAAGGAAACCATACAATAAACTGGGCTCTACCCAAGTAGTCTCTCTCTCTCTCTCTCTCTCTCTCTCTCTCTCTCTCTCTCTCTCTCTGTGTGTGTGTGTGTGTGTGTGTGTGTGTGTGTGTATTGCTGTTATAAACTGGACTTTTGCCCAGAAACAAGCAAAGAAGAAATCAATAGCCCAAGTTATATATGCTAATGTAATTTGGTGGAAAATGTACCACAGTGGACTCTGTTAGAACAACATTTTCTAAACTCCCAGAGTTGCCTATAGACAGCAAAGTAAATGTCAGAAAGACCCATTTTCACAGGCAGTATGAACTCAGCCCATCCAATGGCTTCATTAGCATTTCTGGTTCCAGCAGGAACAACTGACAGTCCATCAACCCCAAATTGCAGTATGTATGTAGCTCTAAACACCAAGGGTTGCGTTTTTCAAGGAGTTATTACTTAGTTGGGGGATCCCTCTGGAGTTGTATTTAGGGTAGACCCCCCCCCCACTTAGGAAGATGATCTTCACTGCAGAAGCTAGTTACAGAGTTCCTTTGTAAATCCCAGAGGAGAAAAAGACGAGAAAAGCCAGAAAAGATTGAGCATGCAGTATTTCACATACTACATAATGTCGAGAACAGTTCTGCTTTGAGGACAGTAGATAGGACATTAGGAGAAACCTCTCCTAGAACTTGGAAAGACAAAAGAACTTGTGTCTTTGACCACAGGTATAGTACTAGGAGCAAGTTGAAGGCTGAATACAATACAAGTGAGGCTGCGCCATGGTGCGCTGCTCCACATGGATGTTGGGGTCAGAAGCAGGAGTGAAGCCATGGGCCCGGGCCTTCTGGCATGAGCCGCAGTATTCTCTGCACTAATGCAAATCATAAAGCAGGAAAAACTAATCTGCTCCTTTCCTAGAGACATTAATCAAACCTATCAAGACGTACAAGAAGGGGAGGGAGAGAAAAGGAAAGGAGGCAGGAGGGATGGAGAAGGGGGAGGAAAGGAAGAGTGCAATAAAAGACTTAAGTGAGAAATATAGCTAATTTGCTTACTATTACCACGGGAAAATTAACAAGAAACATAATAAGTTTTCCAGGAAACTTTTCAGTAACTAAAAGCCACTTGGGAGGTTCATTATTTGAGAACACACACACACACACACACACACACACACACACACACACACACACACTTCTGAACTGAGTATGGCAGCCCACTCAATTTTGACTTAGTTTCCAGTTGTTAATGAGTGAAAATATCTACCAGATAAACGGACCTGTCACTTGATGGTGTAATGGAGCTGGATTCTAAGTGACGCAAGTGTGACACAGAATCCTTCAGTGACCCCATTACAGGAGGCAGCTCCTGGAAGGTCTGGAGCCTAGCAACCACCCATAGGAGCAAGAGGCAGGAGATGGAATGTTTGTTTGTTGCTAGAGCCAGAGAATGAGCATGAAACCAAGGTATGAAGAGAAGGATGATTTTTTTTTCTGGAACATTTGATCTGTAGTTCTGAAGGAAAAATGCAAAATTTCAGTCTCCGAATCTAAGATGTTCACTATAACCTGAGGCTTTGTTAGGCTGTTGCCTTCCCCAGGCTAACCTACTCATCCTTGGTCTCTCACAGAGACCACTTCAGGTAGCCTGAGTTCTGCAGCTCTCAAAGCCTATGTGAGATCTGAGTGCTTCTGCAGCACACATTAACCACCTCCATAGAACTGTCTGTGACTCATCACCCCGCCCTGGATTGAAAGCTCCCAGAAGGATAGGTAAAGGTACATAAGGTGTCCTCAGGCCAGCACAGTGTTGATACATACAAGGACTATGAAGTAGCCTGGTTCATGTAACTAAAGTCCCCAGACATGTTGTAAGGGGGATAGAGCCTCTACCCAAGAGTGGAGCCAACACTGAAAGAACATACCAGCCAAGGCACACCAGGTCCAGTTCTGGGGACAGAAGAACACCAGAGGGTCAGTTATAAAGAAAGACACTGCAAGAGCAAGGTGCTACTCCTTGTCAATCAATGCTCACAGCAGCCTCCTTTTCACAAGCTGACTTACAGCAAAGACACCACTTGGTAGTTATATTTAAAAAGTCAAATTCCTTTACATAGACACAGAGTTGTCATTAAATGAAGATAATAAATCCTGAGCACAGATTAACAGACCAAAGACAGGCAACCCCAAGTTCAAATCTTGATGTTGCTACCAACTCCCAAAGAAGTAGATCACTTCCTCTCTATGCCCTCCATTTTCTTACCTGCAAACTAGAAATAACAGTTGCCACTGTAGAGTTATGCTGATTAGATTAAGTCACGAGTGGCATATATTTGGCACTCTGTTAAGTGATGTTTCTTAGTGATAGATGTGCGTGTGTGACAATGTTTCAGCAGCACTTAGAGCTATGATTCCCAAATATTTACTAAATGTGTTTCTGTTGTGTCAAGTCGTGTAAAGACAAGCTACGTTTTCTGTCCTTGGGGAAGTCGTGGTGTGTTGAGTTAAACAGACTCGTGTCCAGCTGCAGCACAGAGGTCAACACCTTGCAGGAGGGCCCCAGGTGGCAGGCGTGAGATAGAAATGCAAACCTGATCATACCTAGTTGCTGGTGTTTCCCACGGATCTCCCTTCCTGAGGGGAAAGACAGATGCTTCTTCAGTGGCTATGTCCCTTCTGCAGAAAGAAAACCAGAGAAAAAAATAATGTAATAAAACATTGCTGGATGGTGACCTCCAATGGACGCACTGGAGGCTACAACAGAAAGAAAATAGAGACAAAATGATGAGGTTATATTTGGTGTGCTGCCCCATGGTCATCCAGACCAGAACCTGGACCAGTAAGGACCAAGGAGCTATTTCCTCAAGCGAAGGAAGTGCTGATGGGCTTCTCCTGGTCCTGCCCCTCAGTGGCTCCTCTTTACAAAACGGCAGCCTACTGAAAAGGGAAAAAAGCCAGGATTTGGGGGAATCCTGTGTGGACAAGTCTTCACACCTTATCAAGGAAACTTCTCTCAGCAACAGATGGGAAACACAACCAATCAAAATGCAGAGTTGTGTAGCCCAGTCTCAATGAACACATCTACAAAACACTCCCAACCTTAAGGCTCAAGATACATTGAGGACGAAGTGAACAGAAAGATTTTAAGCGCCAGAGGAACAGGGAGTTTGCTGTGAGATTAGGTCTCCTACTCACATCAGAAGCTACACCCAGAAAGTCTCACCAACATGACTGCCCAAACATGAGCTGAACAAGGATAACACCAATGGACATGCCAAACTGGATGGGGAAAAGCCTAGGAGGCCTCAACCCTACACACACACACACACACAAACTATAGGCACCCAAGGAAAGCTGGGAATGGGAGAGGTGGTCTTCCCCAGGGAGGAACACACCAGTTGGTTATCCAGTGCCAAGCAGTAGGCTCTGAAAACATATATACAAGTGACAGTATACGGATCGAGCAGGTTCTGTTTAGAAATGTATATAGATATATGCATGCAATAACAAATGTGAATAAAGAGGCCACAGATTTGGAGGAAAGTCGATAAAGGTATATGGGAAGGAAGAAAAGGAAGAGGGAAATGTTTTAATTAAATTACAATCTCAAAACTAAAAACTGTATGAAATGGGGCTGAGAAGACACCTCAGTTGTCAAAGTACTCGCTTATGAGCATAGAGACCTAAATCTGATCCCCAGAATCCACTTAGAAAAGAGAATAAAAAATAACAGTTCTGAGTGCTGTAGCACATGATGCTGAAATCCCAGCACTGGGAAGGCAGAGCGGCCAGTTCTTGCAGCTCACTGGCCAGTCCGTCCACTTTAATTGGTGAGTTCCAGGCCAGTGAGAGACCTTGTCTCACAAAACTGGAAAGGGCGTGTGGGCTCAGCAGTTAATTTGTTGTTCTTGTAGAGAACATGTGTTCAGTTCCCAGCACCCACATGATGCCTCACAACCGTTTGTAACTCCTGTTCCAGGAGATCTGACCCTCTCTTCTGACCTCCATAAACCCCAGGCAAGCATGTGCTACACATTCACAAATACAGGAAAACACCTATACACACAATGCAAATGTGTGTGTGTGTGCGCGCGTGCGTGCGTGTGTGTGTGTGTGTGTGTGTGTGTGTGTGTGTGTGTGTGCAAGTGCGTGTGCGCACTCTGGACAAATGGCTCAGTGAATAAACACACCTCTATGCAAGCATTAGGACCTGAGTCTGAATCCTTCTTTGCATATGCCTCTAACCCCAGCATTGGAGACAAGCACATCCTGGAAACTCACCCTAGTCAAAATGACAATGACAAGCTACAAGCTTCTTGTTCAGTCTCAAAAGAATTAAGATAGAAAATTATCTTCATACACATTTTGGGAACATGCAACCATCTCTCTCTCTCTCTCTCTCTCTCTCTCTCTCTCTCTCTCTCTC
>CABHPQ010166050.1:28225-49065 GCA_902168405.1 Peromyscus aztecus
TCTCTCTCTCTCTCTCTCTCTCTCTCTCTCTCTCTCTCTCTCTCACACACACACACACACACACATACACACACACACACACACACACACACACACACACCCCACATACAAGAGAGACAATATCTGATATGAACCTCTGACTTGAATATACATACGCACACACATGCTATGCAAACATACACATCCATGTACACATATACAAAATTATGTGTGAAAAGAACAAATCACTTATTAACAACTCATTCTCAAAGTCAGTCTGTCTCTATCTTAAAAGCTTAGGCCCTGACAGTCCTCTGGTTAGAGTTATGGATGTCCAGACTCGCACTTGAGAGCAACAGATATTCTGCACACGGAATCAACAAATATTAAGAGGTTCTCTGAGAGGAAATATCCCATCCTCCATCGCCCCCGAATAAATGCATATTGACTATTCATCTCACATCAGGCACCAAACAGACAGTGCCTGAGACAAGACACGAGATCCTTCACTGTGTCACACATTTGACACAGGCTGGTTTTTGAATGACGCAGCTTAAAAGGTAGGAAACTTCTTGTAGATGAAATGGTTGCCTGTGAATTAGTTCTCATAAAGTACATGTATTTTAGGTTGACAAATGGCTGGACACAGAGTTTGATAGAAAGAGAAAGGAACCTTTGCTTTTCTTTTGTTTTAGTTTTCTTTTTTCTTTTTTTTTTTTTTTTTTTTTTTTTTTTTTTGAGGCAGAGTCTGATATAGCCCAGGCTTGCTTTGAACTGGTTGTGTAGCTGAGGATGACCTTGAACTCCTGTTCCTCTATTAAGATTCAAGACACACACTATTATAGAAAAAAATGTTTTTAAAAATGAGAAAGGAACCAGAGATTGTAAGTGGTCCTCAGAAAGCAGATCTAAATGCTAGTTTGCCAGACTGTATAGAGAGCCAGCTCATGAAGATAAAGCCTTCTGCATGAGGATGTCTAGCTGTACATCAGACTTTTACCAGCTCAAAATTTGGGTAAGACAGAGACTGACTTACCCAAATTTTGGAAGTAGGTTTATGCTCTGAAATGCTGCCTTTCTGGTCCTAAACAGAAAAGTCACTGAGTCTCCCTGAGTTTCCAGTGTTCTCTCACTTGCAAAAGAACCATATGTGCATCACAGTGAAAATGAACTACCACCATTAAACATGGCTCAACACCAGCACAGAGACCTCAGAAGTGCAGCCTTGATGGCAAAGCTTTCTGATAGTTCTGACGCATCTCCCCTTTGCCTAAGGCTGCAGCCCCGTGAGGACTGTCCTCTGTGCCTGGGTATTGTACCTCTATCCCCAGCATTCTTTCACAATGGACCTGACCACACTATTTTCTAGGGAATAGAGAGATATGTGGAGAGGAGACAGAGCTCACTCACTGCAGAGCTAATTGTCAGCCACCCTTGTTCCACCATGGCTTTGGAAAATCACTCTTTTCTGGTGGCATTTCCTCATCCTTAAATGAGAGGGCAGCAACTGATGTTCTCTTAAGGTCCCTTGGGTCTCAGTGTTCAAGGTTCTCTTGGAAGAACCCCCTCCTGAGGCTGGGAGACAACCCAGATCTCCGGAACATTTTATTGCCCAATTAACAGCATTTATCCAACACTGTTGTCAGGTACATGCTTCTATTCCAGGCGTTCTGAGCCAATTCTGCAAATCAGACTTCTTGGACAACTCCAGTGTTGTAACAATCTTCAAACATATGACATCAAGCATGCCATTTTCCCTTCATCTACCAACTTTGTACTTTTATCAAAAAAAAAAAAAAGGAAGAGTACTGAGTCCATCTGGCATGATTTGCTTTGAATAAAAGCCCATCTGCTTATTATTTCTAATTTCATTGTCCTCTAGAATGTTTACAGTAGCTTCTCTCAATATTTATTGCTCTGTGCTTCTAATTACTGAGCCAGACCATCCTCACAAGCTTAGTGGGGTATCAGGCTTGGATGTAGGTGCCTCTCTCCTTTTCATCTCCACAGTTATTTCCTCTGGAGGCACAGTGTGGCCCTTGGCCGTCATTACAGAGCCCTGGTGCGAAGCTGTGGAGGCAGATTCTGACAATCATATCCTTTATCCTGAGTCTCCCTGGGGACTTGTGAAGCTGCCTCTGATGAATTTTAGCCTGCCTCGACACCATTATTGTCATTGCAAGGATGGAGGTAATTATCTGATTTATTATCCTGAGGCTGCCTTCATCCTGGGGCAGTGAGATCACTAGAAACAGAAGGCTCATCTCTGTTTTGGGAAGTCCGGGAGGTATGGTTTTCCAAATGTTGGTATCTCTGAAAGGCAAGGGGTGTGATAATCTCTGCTACAGGAAACATTTCTGACCTGGTTCTTTTGAAAATATTCTCCCAAATCCAAGATGATATTAGAGATCTGTTTAAAAACTGAAATCTTTTTCACCCCAAATGAGTTTCCACTTCTGCGTCCCAGACTCCACTGTAAAGCTTTCACTCTTCCCGCTGCAAAGCCCTTGATCCCTCCCCACAACCAAGCAGCTCTTCTTCTCCCTCTTTGTGGCATCTTACTGCTTTCCCTCTGTCCCTCGCCCCCATCCATACTCCTTTATCCTGTCTCAACCACAGGTTGAGTATCTCCATTCTTTGAGTACTCCATCCTTCAGTCTCCTCCTATACGCCACCCACCATGACACAACTTGAAAACAGTCCACCTAGAGCACACCTTTACTTCATCATTCCCCAGCTCCACAATGCTCTCTGCAAAGTGCCCTTGAGCCTGCAGGGCAATCTCTTATAGCAGGAATCTTAAAAGGTCTTATTAATAAAATCAAACTCGGAGCCAGGTATTGGGTTAAAGCTGGAAGATCAGAGAAGCAGAACAAGCCACAGCTTCCTCACCTCGCCAATTCCTCAGCTGATCCTGTTTCCTCAGACTGGAAGTCTCTGTGTCCTCATCCAGAATGAATCTCAGCTGAACTGCTTCTCAAAAGCCTAAAAGCTTAACCAGGACTAGTTCCCGGTCCTCACGCCTTATATACCTTTCTGCTTTCTGCCATCACTTTTCCTGGGATTAAAGGCGTGAGTCACCATAACTGGCTGTTTCCAGTGTGGCCTTGAACTCACAGAGACCCAGATGGATCTCTGCCTCCAGAATACTAGGATTAAAGGTGTGTGTGCCACTATTTTCTAGCCTCTGTATCTAGTGGCTGTTCTGTTCTCTAATCCCAGATAAGTTTATTAGGGTGCACAATGTTTTGGGGAACACAATATCACCACAATCTCCAGTCTTGCTGGCTTTCAGAAACTCCACTCTCTGGCCTTGGCCCCACAACTAGCTGGGCATTCCACTGTTACTCCAAATCTTCGTTCCAGACAAACAATGGGTATATTAGGCCCTGTAATTCCCAGTGTCTGCCCACTATGAACTTCCTATGCATAAGCAAAAGCCTGCAAAGGAGATAAGATAAAATTTGAGATGAATTCCTAGTGTGGACACTTAGGTGTACAGGGTAAAAGAAAATTCACACTGGATTTTTATGGGAGGTATTAGAATGTGTTGGATTCTGATTATCCCCCCAGATTCTTGCAAAATGTTTCCATTGTATAATCTACTAAATAGACCTCATTCCACCCACTTCTCACTCAATGATTCAGACAGAGGCTCTACTGCATATATGCGTATGAAGTGTATATATACAGAAAGCAACAGACCTTATATATTAGAGGCAGTAGGTTAAAATAGACTTTGGAATCGATTAGAACTAGAGTCATAGCCCAGCTCAAAGATTTACTAATGCTGTAATGTGGGCATGTTAGCATTTCTAAGACCATTTCCTCATCAGTAAAATGAGATGGATTATACACCTTGTAGGATCCATGAAAAAATTAAACACACAGAGAGTCCCAGCACAGACAGTCCCTGGTATTTAGCCTCAGTCATGGCCGCCTTTCTCTGCTAAAATTCAGCACCAGCACAGTCCATCCCACTCCACTCTAAGGATTTTCACTGGATTGGTCCACTCTCTCCTGATTGACAAGTCTCTCTGCCAGTCTCCTGAAGTCCTGTTCCGATGTCTGAGACTAGAAGGGGCAATGGCAGCCCAAGGTCAGGCCAGTGATTCTGGATCTTTGCAAATCACACCTCCTCAGTGTTTCCCATCAAAACTACATTCTGGTGGCTGTTCAACTGTCCAGGTTCCTGCAGCCACAGCAGGTAGAAGCCATTGGCTCTCCTCTAAGCACAAAAGCACTTATCACTTCTTGTCACTGGGCTGCCATTAGGGGCTTCAAGAAAGGGAACAGCACTGACTCTGGACCATGACATCTCCCAGCAAATAGAAGAGTGATGGCTGCCTAAAGCAGGTTAGTCTTTACCTGGACTCTGGAGTCAGACTGCTGGCAATTGCACCTGCTCTCGGCATTTCTTAGTAAGACTGTCTTGTTCATGGAGCTTAATTCCTCTTTGCCTTGTGTCCTGATCTATAAAATGAAAACAGTAGAGTTTAAATGAGTTACTCCTCAGAGAACAGTTATAATTCCATGTGACACATAGCAAATGCTCAGTGATGTTAGCTGGAATATTAATGAATACAGTCTCCCATCGTCAATGTCTCTGACACACTACAATCGGCAGCTGATGCAGTTTGCTCCCTATTTGCACAGACTTCTTCAAAATACCCTGCTTGTCTGCCATGTACCCATGTGCACACACACCCAGCCCAGCAGAAACTGGAGCAAGAGAAGACTTGTTCCCTAGAGCCTTCATTAGTAACAGTATAGGTACAGCGTCGGGAGAAAACACAGGAAATGAGACTAAGAAGATGAGCCCGTGCCAGGCCATGAATAGACTTTGTGCTTTGCTGTGTATTTTCAGTTTTAGGCTGGGATCAAAGGAGAAATAGTAAATGGGTCTAAGTAGGGGAGCAAGATGATAATTTTTGAGTATAAGTATAATTAAGAGGATTTCTGGCAGAGGAAAATAATAGAGATCAAGCAGCGATCAATCTGGATTTGTAATAATCCAGGTGAAAGATGATAAGAACCTGAACTAAGGAGCCATCAGTAGGATTAGACGAAATGAAGACATTTGATAATTATTTAAGTGGTTAGATCATCAAGATATGAAGACTAGTTGGGGAATGGAGAGGGAGGGAGCAGAGATGGATAAAGCCAAGATTTCTGTCATATGAGTCTCAATTTCTGAGTTAAACATCCTAAGAATATTTGGCTTTACATGACACTTTTCTTTTTCTATGTGATATTTGTAGATATTTTTCATTTTAAGAAGGTGATGGTAAAATAATATGGACTGGATAAAAAGGAGAACACCTATTTCTATACCTTGAGGTCTCAAGTAGACAAATTTTTCATGTAGCAATAAATCTTGCATTCAATTTATGGATCTACTACAGTAGTTCAGTCTTCTGGAAGTAACAAGCTATACTAAGAGGACCAGGCAGAAAGGGTGGGGGAGGGGGAAACACATGAACTGAAGACTCAGGTGTGGGACAAGGTTCCATAGTACAGAGTCTGTGATTAGAAAACTATTAGGTGATTCTAAGTCAGGCAACCACAATGAGCAAGTGGGTCACTGGGACTTTGGGGCTAAGGGTCACAAATACCACACTATTAGAGCCATAAAGGACTATGCCTTGGAGTTGATCCCATGTGAAGCTGTTACAATTTTCAATTTCGATAGGTCAACATTAGTTCATTTCCCATCTTGGTCATTCTGGACCGTTCAAAGTTCCTTTGTCAGTTTCTACTAACTGGGACTGGAGAAGTCCATAAAAGAAAATAGAAGATGAGGGATCCGAAATAAGTTTTTGAGAGAAGGGAAGTGTCAGTCTGACAAATGTGACCTGCAGTTATAAGCAGTAAGAAGTTACCGGAGACTTTTGAGTGAAGCTGCAATGAGACGAAAGCAAACGTTTAGAGGAATGATCTGAGAGCCCAGTGCAAGACACATTGACTTGGCTGAAACCCACTCAAGTAGTAAAGTATTGCTGTCATTCTAATTAGACCTCTCCCTTCAACACATCCTTGCATCTTTAAACTCTGCCCCCCTAAACCCCTAGTAATATTGCTGGCTAAGGGTTCTTAGCTCTCACTTCAGTGATTTTTCAACTACAGGAGGCACTGAGTTTGGAAATTAGTCAGCATTTGTCACTGGGGTCATTGCTGTTTTCACAATTTGGAGGAAATGGAGTCCTGGCATGGAGTCCCCCAAGCATCTGTGATGCCAAATATCCTGAACACAGTGAACAATCCTGCACAACAAAGACTCCTTCTGCCCGAAATGCCGCCAGTGCACCTCTCAAGAAACAGAATCCCATCCATTTTGCTTCTCCTATCTTTGTCTCCTACAAATTTTCTCCTTCTATTTATCACCAGGCATTCTTCCAGCTGCCTGATTAGCAGGTTAAATGGTCACTCAACTGTCATCAAACTCCTTCTCTCTTTCAGGAGCAACTGGGAGAAAGCCAAGGTCCATTATTGACCTAGTTCTATAGCACTTAGGACTTCCACGGTACTTGGCAATGCTTTCTATTAGCTGATTCTCCTGTCAACACATCAGTTGAGTTAGTGTTGTTATTAGCAGTGTGCAAGCAGAAATACTCCAGGCCAGAAGATGTGGGAAACTGTTCATGTCTCTTACATTTAGCTCACATAGATTTGGAGACGTTGTTTTAGAAGTCATAATAATTCTTTCAAATCTCTGTGAAATTCATTTAGGGTGCCACTTGTAACTGAGTTCTAATATAAACATCCCTGTCATTTGAAAGTTTAAATACTTTGATGGCCTAGTTATGAAAAGTGAATGTCCTTCTCCATTAGTTCTCAATGTATTATTAAAGCTATATTCATGATTTTAAGCATCTTGCATAACTAGATATTTTAGGGCAAACTTTTTAAAGATTTGTGTGTGTGTGTGTGTGTGTGTGTGTGTGTGTGTGTGTGTGTGCGCGCGCGCGCACACGTGGTTCCTATGGAGGACAGAAGAGGGAGTCAGATGTCCTGGAGTTAGAATTATAGTCAACTATGATATGTGTGCTAGAAACTGAACTCAGGCCCTCTATAAGAGCAGCAAGTATTTTTAACTACTGAGCCATCTCTCCAGCCCTGTGTTAGTGCAGTTTTATGGGCTATTTTTTTTATGTTTGTTATCTTTTGTTATTGGCATCAGCAGCCCTCTTTTACGGAACATCATATCTTACTAATAGACTGAAAGTCTCTTGAGAAAAATCATTCTTATTCTCTGTATTACTCCAGACACTATGAAGGCATCTAGCCTATGACAACCACTTAGCAAATATTTGCGGATAGATTGGTGGCCAGGTTAAGGGGATCAGTTCTGTGATACGCAAGGTAGTACCTATTAGGATTGGTCATCTTCATCCAAAAGTTTACTCTTGGAAAAACTTATCATCTTATTTTGGGATACTATTGCTATGATAACATCATGACAAAAAGCAGCTTGGGGAGGGAAGGGTTTATTTCACACGCAGTTCCATATAAGAGTTCATCACCAAAAGCAGTAAGGTCAGAAACTCCAGCAGGGCAGGAACCTGGAGGCAAGAGCTGATGCAGAGGCCATGAAATGGTGCCACTTACTGGATTGTTCCTCATGGCTTGCTCAGCCTACTTTTTTGTGGGACCCAAAACCGTCAGCCAAGGGATGGCACCACCCACAATGGGCTGGGCCCTCCCACATCAATCATTAATTAAGAAAATGCCTTACAACTGGATTGTAAGGAGATATTTCCTCAACTGAGGTTCCCTCCATTCAGATAACTTTAGCTCCTGTCAAGTTAGGATAAAATTAACCAGCACACATCATTATAAAACATGATGCTTTTCAGTATCTAGCCACTACTAGCTTCCTTTTACTGATATCACTCTCTAAGCTGTGGACATCATCTCATGACCAAGGAGTCTATGATTCCATCCCCACTGCTGTTCTCATCTGTTTTCCATCCAGGAATGTACTATGTGGAAGAGACTGGTTATTTGCCCACTAGAGTATGATAAACAGATTGTCAAATGATCATAATTCTCTACTCTTCCCATGTCCTTAAAATCTTGGCAGTTTAACTTTTCTTCTCCCCATCAAAATAAGTTATATTTTTCCATTTCCCTTGAATTCAGTATTATAACTTACTTTGGCCAGTAAAATAGGTCAGAGAAGACCATGTCCCAGTCCTATGACTGGGCATTATATGAATGAATGGGGTTTTTTTTGGGGGGGAGGGGTGTTTGTTGGATTAGGTTCTGGTTGACTCATTGGATGGGTGAGTAGATAGTTGGCTGGGTAGATGAGTGGGTGAGTGGATAGGTAGGTGGTTAGTTGGCTGGTTAGTTGGCACAGGGTCTCACTTTGGAGCCCCAGCTGGTGTGGAACTAAGTAGCCCAGGCTGCCTCAAACTTGTGACTCTGCTGACCCTCCTCCCCAGTTCTGGGATTAAAGGCCTGTGCCATCACATCTAATCAAACTCAGTGTTTTCACAAATTCCTATGGGAACATTTTCAGGCAAGAAACTTGAAAAAACAAGCTTAGCTCAGTACTCAATGATGAAATTCACCTGGCCTTGTCTGTCTTCACAATTTAGACAGCAACAGTCAATCATCAGACATTTATGAAGGAGGCCTTCAGGACCAGCCAGTGTTGACCTGACAGCTAATGACAGGATGCAAGCCAGTCTAACCACGACCAACCAAGCCTACTCCAGGTGAACACAGCAACCAACTACCCGTAGTTTTGTGGATACTATTTCAAGGTCCGGGTTTAGAGATGGTTTGTTACTCAGCACAATTTAGACAATAAAAACCTATGTTTAAAGGGATCTTTTTAATCTGTTCAAACTTAATAGAAAACTATCTTAATTTAAAATCTTTAGATAATGTGAAACAACCTGCCATTTTTTTCAACACATTTACCCAGAATCATCAAAGAAAAATCTAAAGCATGTGACAATTTTTTGAGATAATTGATGTTTTCCTCTTAGAGTATAAACTCTCTTATTTAATGTAACTATTTCTATGGTAATTTTTCTAAACTCCATTATGCAAATATCTATGCTACCCACATTAGCATAATACTTGAATTCTGTACTTAACTTTTCCTTAATGGTGTTATTAATAAATATGCTATCTAAAAGTATTACTCCTCTGGGAGTACTAAAATACATTGGACAAGGGTCTCAATGTTAGATGGTCCTGGGCTATTTTGCTTTCTGTACTGAAAAGCACATAGACATTGCTGTGCCCCTTTTTCTCCTTTAAGGCATATCTACCATTTTTTTACTACTGGGGTATAAGCTTATCTCTAGATGCTTTTCTTTTTCTCTTTCAATCTACTATAGCCACAAAATCATAGAAACATATTTATTCTTTTATATTATACCAAATTAAAGAAACTAAGTGACTCCAACACCAGAATATTCTACTCTGAGGCAACACATACATAAAGAAGTAACAAAGACTTATTTCTTTCTCCTAGAAACATGAGAGTAGCTGAGATAGATAATAGCTTCCAGATTAAGTAAGCTTTAGATAAAAATAACAAGATACCAAAAATTATAAATAAAACAAGCTAATTAACTCATGCCATATAATATACACTTAATAGACCACATATACATATGTATATGTCACTATAGAATTATAACTATATTATTATAAATTGTGTGCTTTTACATGTCTATGTACTATATACACATTCCATACTTACTTATTTAAGTTATATGGAAAATAAGCATTAATATCAATCATACTGGAATCTATATCACTTCAAAGATCAGGAAAAAATAAGCAAAGAAGTAAAACATTTTGTAAAATAATGACCACAGTTTTCTAAGAATTAAAGATATGTCCTTAAATTAAATGCCTTATATATTATCAAGGAAATTAGCTAAGAAATAAATAAATTCATTATAGTAAGACTATGTAATCACAAATTCAGAGAGAAAATTTCTTTCAGAAGGAACAAAATACAAACAACCAACAAAGGAAAAAATGGATCAGCATTCAACTTCAACTAAAAGTTCATTCAGCATTCAACTAAAAGCAATTTCAGATTCCAGAATTCAATATATAATGGTGTCTTGTGTGCCGTATAAAAACAAATTCAAACCTCAAATTTTATAACTAACTAAACTATCATATAAAGGAAACATAAAGATATCCAGCCATGTGGCCACATGGCCACACAGCTTGTGAGTCTCCCCTCTTTTCTGAATTACTCAGAAAAAATGTACTATTTCCTTTTTTCTTCTTAGCTTTGTTCTAAGTGTGATTTCTCTGATACTTTGGGCTTCCTTCATCTTTCCTTCCCACCATGCAGTGGCTTGTCAACCTGTGACTGAATGACTTCTTAGTCTGCTTAACTGGAATGTCATGGCCTTCCCTCCACCCCTTCTTTTCTCCATTCTCCTCCTCTAGGCAGATGCTGACATTTACAGCTTGTCAGTCCTGGAGTTTTTCTTTCAAACTCTAATAAAATTGTTGTCGTTTTTCTGTTTGGAACCATGCTTAAATTCTTGTGTTAATAAAACAAAGGCCCTGAAGATGGAACACCAATTGCCCCAGTATCATCAGGCAGTCACAGAAGGGCTTCCTAAAACTTCTGGAAACATATTTGGTGACCCATACAGGGATGTTACAAAAGCTTCTCTAAAGATAAAACCAGTGACTGTACCCCTGGGAGAAGAGAAACAAAAGGCCTCATTTTTTTTTCTTGCAATGCCCCTCTTTCCTGGGTTGTTTGTCCATATTTCTGTGGCTGACAGGTGGCCATGTGGAGGGAGATAAACAATACTATGTTTAATTCCCCATCTTCTCCCTTTGAGCACAAGATTCTCTCTTTTCCTCTCCACCACAGATCCCTCAGAGAACCTGGGAGACTGGATCAGGTTCCAGCACTGTCTTTAATCACGTTGCTTTCCTAACTGGGTAAAAGTGCCATCCAAGGCTGCTAAGATTTTTAAATCAGGATTAGCTATTTTTAACAAGTTGATTTCTAAGGAACTTTAATTCCTGACAGAACAGAAAGCCACAAATCCATCTAATCTCAGTTCAGGTCACACTTGGGTGGGACAAAATGGTACCAAAGTCATTTTCTCTGTCTCAGTTTCTCCATATGCCTCCAAGAGAACAGTGTCATGGACAGTGTGCACACCTCCACATCCCTTCTACTTCTTTCAAGTGTTCTTTTCCTAGCAACAGCTGGTACATGGGAGCCAGAGGGAGACCAGAATGAGACCCAGATGACACCACTTGCTATTGCCAGTCATAACTGGTGATAAGGGATACAGACTTCCTTCCTTGCATTGAGAACCATGGAATTCTTTACTCCTCTGTTTCTTCGCTTCCCTGTTTGGGGTCTGTGTACCTGGGGCACTTTCTCCTGTGTGCTCCTCTAGCAGTCCCCTGACTTTAACACAACTGACACCATGATGGAAGTACCTTTTCGGCTGTAAAACTCAGCATGTAGACAGTACCACCTGCCAAAACGAAAACAAAGACCTAATTCATCAAAGTCTACGGTTCTGAGAAAGTCTCTAAATGTACTAACCTTGCTTTTGACTTCGGTAGTTCTGCTTCTAGCTAACTGCTCTTGTATGTCAATCCAGGATGTGGTTTTGTGCTTAAAAGCTCACCCTAAGAAAGGTTCAGGCTGCACTGGGATCCTGAACATCCAGAGTAATCACTGGCTGGATAATAAAGACTTTCTATTTGCTTAAATCTGAGTCCAAGTAGTCTCCTCTGATGGATACCCAACAACGCCACTATCTCCATACTAACATAATTTGGGTGATTTTTTTTTAATTAAGGGACATAACTGTCCACATTTAATCAATAAGGTGCATTGAATTTCATGAGGACTCATGCTCTGATTTTGGGGGGAAAGCAGAGGCTCATTTTATCATGGAGCTGAGCTCACCACAGACAGAGTAACCATGGGCCTCTGTCACCATTTTGGTTGATGATGTCATCAAGACAGTCATGTGACTTGACCACTATCTTGGTTAATGACATTGTTGAGATGGCAGCAACTGTGTGACTTCATCACCATGTTAGTTAATGCAACCACAAGGCATAAACCAAAATGGTAGCAACCATAAAGTTTTTTGGTACCACTGAGCCTTCAGAGGAGCACCATACTCTTAGAATTTCCAGTGTCACAAGCATTCAGTCAAGTATTCCAATTGTCTTCTCTCAGTTTTTCTTTTTGATTTTTATCTTCCTAGATGCCGAATAGGATCATGGAAACAGGAGAGCCAGATGAGCGCTGCTGCCATGAGATAAGGTCAATTCATTTCCTATATCAGACTGAGGAAGTAATACCAGACCTCCATGGTGTTCTTTGATTCACTGTTTTGCATGATATACTTGCTAGGTTGTCGGGTGGGGAGACTTGGTCCTTCTCCAGCCATATGCCCCCAACACCGGTCAGCTGGAAAGCTCACCTAAGTTTACAGAAGCCAGGGGTCAAGTCTTGAGAAAACTTACATCCCAACCCGGACCCAAAGGGCAGTACCAAGTGCTAGACAAGCTATTACTAATGGGCAGCTGCAGCAGCTGAGGCATGATCAGACTGCCTGGGCAAGAGACTGGAGATGTGAGATCTTCCGGGTCTTAGTAATGCCTGCTCATTCTGTCCAGCATCTGGGCTTGTTTCTCTCTAACTGAGATAGAGTATTCTTTCCTTCCTCAGGACTCCTTTGGTCCACATTTATTGTCTGCTGCTGGTTCTGCCTCCATCACACCCTTGATACCACAGCTTTTTTTTTTCACTTTCTGGTTCCATCAGCCAAGGGACTAAGGGAAAAGAGCATTCTGGTACCATCTCTTTCCAAGTTCTTTTAGATTTTTCTGTCATCTCTATTATTTGTTTTCTGTGCTCAGTATTCCCTAGATTATGGGGATCTAAATCCAGTTACATGTGATAAATTACAATGTGGCTGTCCTAATCCAGGCAGCTGACTCATAGCCTTCTTTAATTAGAAAATTCATCCTGAGTGCTATTGTGCTTGTCTCCTATCTAGACTGAGGAACGTAATGTGGACTGATAATCAATTTGAAGAACAACATCAGAAACAATGTTTAAGGGTAATATTGGAGTCTCAACCGACAAGCAAGCCACGACCTTCCTTAACATATAAAACCTCCAGAATTTAACTGACTTCCCTAATACATAAGTGCCAATATTTACTCCAGAGTAGTAGTAATGAATGGTAGGTCCTGCACAGGCAAGCTAAGACTAACCAGGCAAAGTACAAAAAAACCTCATCGAAGTCACAGGGGAATCAGAGTCATGTAGAATTGTGTAGGTAAGAGTGAATTCTCCTTTCCTCACCATCGCTAATGAGAGAAGACAAGACACGGGGACTCAGGTCTCCAGAAATAAGAAATAAGAAAGGTGACTAGTCTGGCAGACCTCTCCTTTTCTCATAGTCACTCATGAAAGGAGGGATGAAGGAAGGATAAAGGGGAAACTCCAGAGGATACTCTAGGGCTGGAATACAAAGGGAGCATGGAAGGCATCCGATACATGTTCCTTTTGTCTTATAGAGAAGCAACAAGACATCTCTAGACTATGCCTGTATATCAAGATCATAGAAAAACAAATTCCTGTTGTTTTTCCACACTCTAGCCTGGCCTAAGTTAAACCAGATGATTCTTTAAAACTAGCCTCTAGTGGAAAATATCCATCACTATAATTATCAGTCAGTGTGATATTATCCTACAATTTGATCTGTTTCTTGGAGGGAGGGTACTTAGTAAGTTTTTCTGGGTTTTTTTTGTGGTTTTGTTTATGTTTTGTTTTGTTTTGTTTTTGTTTTTGTTTGTCTCCATTTTGAGTCATGCACATGGGGACAGGTTTTCAAACAGTTGGTCACCCAAAGCCAGGAAAAGTGTCGGATTAGACACTGGTAAAAGCAGGTACTTCTGTTAGCCTGATCCTTCTTGATGGAGGGTGCTAGATGCCACTCAGGTTATAAAATTTAAAAATTTCAGAGGGTAACCTTTCAAAATCAGCTGTTCTATTTCTGATAGCACTCTAAAGGGAAAAACATGCTTTCTGCCCTTTTTCCATCTTCATTTCCTATACACAACCCAACAAATGATAAGAGCTATCTGGACAAATCTGTATAGTTTATAAGGGGCAGCACTTCGGGTCAAGGCTGTCCTCACTGAACTTAGCAGCAAGGCTCCTTCCAGCAAATACCACTGGGTTCCTTCTCTCTCTTCTCTGATCCTTTAGAAAAAATAATCATTTGCTGTATTCTCCAGTTCTACAGAGGAGCAAATGCCTTTTGTGTATATTGTATTCATAAACCAGAATGTACTGTTTAAGGACATTGAGAAATTGGCTCTGAAGATGAGATTTGGCCCTCCCAACTTCAGACCCAAGTATATTTGTCTCAAAGGGTCCTCCAAAGCCCCTGTTCTGTGTTCTGCTGGCCCCCTGACATTGTGACAAAGAAAAATGAAAACAAAACAGCCTAAGAGTACAGACATTTTGCCCTTGAAGACAGCTAAGGAGTAAGCTATTTCCAACAGACGTTACTATTGTTTACCTCGTGACATGAAGATGCCTGCAGTAGAAACAGCTAATGGGATGCTCACCCATGGAGAGGACAGAGAAGACTCTCTGCCTAAAAAACAACTTCTCAATCTGTAACACCAGTATAATAGTTTCAACAGGGATTTTCAGTTAATTTCTCCTGGATGTTGTAAACACCAATTTGATGATGTTTTTGTTATCTGCCAATCCTATGTATCTACTACTTACAATCATTCAAAACCAAAAACACGGCTGCTGCATGCATCATTCTAGAGACTATACAGAGAACAAAAAAAGTTTGACTTTCTTGTGTTTTCTACGGGGTTTTCCTGGGATCTTATAAGGCCTCATAGTTTACCAATATGTATATAGGTAACAATTATTTATTATATTACCCTGTATATATAGTTTGGACTTATTTTTATTTGTTATGTACTATATCTCATGGTATTAAGAAAGGAAATAAAATAAAAGAAAACCAATAAGTAGGAAAAATGTTAAAGAATGTAAAAATTGAAGCAGTTTTAGTAAAGAGGAGTTTCTGTATGAAGGTTAAGAGGGCTGTAGAGAAAAACAGAAACAAATTATGAAGGTCTGAGTGAGTTACAGAAAATATGTAAAAGATGACACTTGGAGACATTGTAGTTGATCTTAAAATTTCTGAGGTCCATGTTGAATATATTGATATCAAACCTCTACTTTTTTCCTTTTATTGAAAATAGATGTTTTTCCATAACAGATTTTTTTTCATATAATATATCCTGATCATGGTTTTCCCTCGCTCTGCTCCTCTAGTTCCTACATACTTCCCCTCCCATCCAGGTCCATTCCCTTTCTGTCTCTCATTTGAAAAACAACCAGGATTCTATGGAAACATAATAAAATACAACATCATGTAGTAAGATAAAACAAAAACTAACACATCGGAATCGGACAAAACAATAGAACAGAAAGAAAAGGACCCAAGAGAAGACACAAGAGACAGAGCCCCATTTGTTCACACGCTCAGGAATCCTACAGAAACACTAAACTGAAAACCATAATGTGTGTGTGTGTGTGTGTGTGTGTGTTTGTGTAAAGGATCTATGCTTTTTTAAAGAGAGAAGAAAATATATATGTACATAAATAAAATAAAAAATTATAAATAAGATAAAAATTTTTAAAGGAATAGCCCTGACATGATGTTATGAGTCAAGGAATCTCCAGAGATCCTGTTAAGTTCATTTTCTGTTGGCCATCTACTGCTAGGCCCTAAGGGTAGTCAGATCTCTACCTAAATCAACTGAGTTCTCTTAAATTATTGACTGCTTGGTAATAGTTACAAGTATTAGCTGAAAAGAGCAAAAGGCATGTCTAATTAAGATTTATTTTAAAGCGTTTGGGTTTTGCTCAAGCTTTATCTAAATATTACCCAGTAGTGAAAGTAGCAGGCTGCTCAACCTGGTCCTGGTGGTCAATACCATACTTAAAGGCCAGCGTACAGAATGTGGTCAAGGGGTTGAGAAGGACAGTGTTTTGCCCCTTGCCCTCTAAAATGTCCTAGGTCCCCAGGGACTACAGAGGTATTTCTCCAAATGTCCTCTAGCCCTGGTGATTCACCCGCCCTGCTCAGGGAAGCCATGAACAGTCCACTAGGTAGACTCGGACAAGTGTCCAGTCTACAAGGAAGACATTTCCTCAATGCTGCTAAGCAAAGCCACAGTCGAGCAAGGCTTTTGACTTTGCTCCAACGATGGAACAGCTGATGAAAGGAAGTCTGGAGGAGCCAGAGGTCCCGCCCAAGCCCAGGAGACGTAAGGATCAGATCCTCCACTGACCGTGACAGGAAAAAATTAAATGGACAATTTTGGTCACCTGCATGATCATCAACACCCAATGGGAAAGTATAACCAAAGACTAAAATAATTGGTACTTTTAACAGTTTAAGAAATTACATTCACCAGGATATTAGACTTAAATTCATAGAGATGTTACTTGGATAACTATTTCTCACTAATAATTTGCTTCTTGATAAGGAAAATGCTGCCCAGATAGAAGACATCGTGATCATGGCTCAATTCAACACTTTAGCACCCACCTGAAGCTGAGAGAAACAGACTCTCTATTGTTTTAACATAAAAATCAAATCACAGGCAAGGGAAAGCAAAGATGGCAACCGCTGCCGGCGCCCACCTCAGAGTTCCGAGGAGTCCGAGAGACCCAAGGAGGCTCCCAGGGGTGATGCAGCAACAGAAAAGGAGTCTGCAGGACCCACAATAGCTCCAGAACAACTAAGGGGGGGGAAGCAAGTATTATGAGAATATGCTTTTAAAAACTGGACTCACGAAAGGTGGCGGAACAGAGCTGCACGCTGCTGAGAATGATGAATACCCCTCATTGCCGAGTCCCAGCCAGGAGGCTGCAAACACAAATGTCGTGTCTGATGAGCTGTGGGGCTGCTGGCATCAGTGACAGGGAGATGTGCGGAGGCCTAGAGCTCCTGCAGAAACAGGTCATAACTGAATAGGGCTGGTCCTAGGCCTGCCAGCTAGAAACCAGCACGGAGCCACTGAGGATGCGGCACCGCTGCTTACGGTGCTGGGAGATGGAGACCGTCAGGCAGCACTGCCCACAGGCTACAAGCACAAAGGTCAAGCCCTGGGAGCCTGCCACCACACACCCTGCCTAGCAACAACATCACCCTGGCTCTGGACAACAGCAGGATATCCTAGATGAATCTCAGCAATGGTCCAGTGTTTATGGTGCTTCAGAGGCCAGAGAGCTTGAACCAGACCAATGATTCGTTGCAATGAATGTTTGCATGTAAGGCTGTTTGGGCAAATATACATGTATACACACACACACACACACACACACACACACACACACACGTACAGATACTATGTGACACACTGCACTCTCCAATGCCACTACAACAAACAAATATTCAAGGAGGGAAAGATGGAGGAGCGGAACAGTGAGTGAATGATGCAGAGGTAAAACTGGGAACACAATGGCCCTGACACAGGTATGAGAGAAGGTTGTGGTGGATAGCAGAACAAGTCAGTGCCAAGTAGGGCCAATAAGGTGGTGTGCAGCAGCCTGGGGAGCTTGCACAAACTTGGCACCCTGAACACAACTGCTCAGTCACAGGATCTCCTTGGTTCTGAGCAACAACAGGATGTCCAAGATGAAAAAATGGTTCATTTCCTGGATTAGACCTCCTCAAAAGACCTCTGTGGTCTGTGATGCCCTGGAGGCCACTTTGGTATCTGTGGTTCACTGCCCCAGGCCATGTTGAAGCCTAAGGCTCATGTAGATGTCCCTGATCCCACGGCAGCTGGAAGTCATGCTGATGTCCCTGGCCCAAGTTTCCACCAAAGGCCATGCATGGTCTGGGCTGCTGCCTGAAGCCATGTTCATGTCTGTGATCCAAGCTGCCTCAGAGGACCATGTCTGGGTCTGTGGTCCTACTGCAGCCACGGGCTGTGTTGATGTCCATGGCCTGTGTTACCACCGAAGGCCATGAGGATGTATGTGCTTTAGCTTGAAGCCATATTGATGGACATAGGCTGTACTGCTGCTGAGAGTCATGTTGATATGAGTGGCCTGTGCTGCCACCTGAGGCCATGTTAATGTCCTTGGCCTATGCTGCCAAGGGCTATGATGGTGTCCATGGCCCATGCAGGGGCAAAGGGCCATGTTGATGTCTGTGGTCTATCTTCCTACTGGAGACCATGCAGATGTCCATGGTCCATGCTTTCACCAGAAGCCATGTGTAAGTCCATGGCAGACCTGAGAGGACTGGGAAGTAAGTGTGCTTAAGATTCATGATGTGAAATTCCCAAATAATCAATAAAAAAAAATTACACAAAAAAATCAAATCATGTGTGGTAGTTTGAAAGAAATGGCCTCCAAAGGAATGGCACTGTTAGGAATATGGCCTTATTGGAGGAAGTGTGTCACTGTGGGGGTGGGATTTGAGGTCTCTTTTGCTCAAGCTTCCCTCAGTGTAACAGTCAGTAGACTTCCTGTTACTTGCAAGATGTTGGACACTCAGCTATTCCTCCAGCACCACATCTGCCTGTATGCCGCCATGCTCCCTGCCATGATGGTAATGGACTGAACCTCCAAAACTGTAAGTGAGCCACCCCAATTAAATGTTTTCCTTATAAGAGTTACCATGGCCATGGTGTCTCTTCACAGCAATAAAAACCCAAACTAAGACAGAAGTGATACCAGAAGTGAGGTATTGCTGTGATAGGCCTGACCATGTGTTTGTTTGGAAGAATTTGGAATTCAGTACTTTGGGTTTGGAAAGCAGTGGGATGCTTTAAGCATTGCTTAATGGGTCATGCTAGTGGGAGCATGGAAGACAGTGGTGCTAAGAGTTACTTGAACTATGAAGGGTTCAATCAAGAAGTTTCAGAGAAGAATTCTAGTATGTTACCTAGAGATTGTTCTTTTTTTTTTCACTTTTTCTAGTTATTTTAATATCTTTGAATAAAGAATTACAGATTTTTTAATATTTTTATTTTATAATTAACTTAATTTCACATATCAGCCACTGATTCCCCCATCCTCCCTCCTCCTACCCCCCAGCTCTCCCCCACAATCCACCCCCCATTCCCACCTCCTCCAAGGCAAGGTCCCTGGGGAGTCAGCCCAGCCTGGTAGACTCAGCAAGATTGTTCTTGTGATATTTTGGTTTACAAAAAGTGGCTGCCTTTTGCCCTTGTCTAAAGAGTTTACCTGAGGCTAAAGTGAGGAGTTCTGTTTTAGATTAATTCCATTGGCAGAAGAAATCTCAAAAAAGCCTAGTATAGACTCTGTCGTGTGGATATTAGTGGTAACTCTAATGAAGATTTATAATGAAAAGGAGCAAGCCAAGCAGGGTAAATTACAATAAGTAAATTTTGAGGAGAAAAAGAGCACCAGGAAGTGGAATGGAACTAAGTTCTTTGTTCAAGGAGATAAACAGATTAAGAAATTGAATAAAGGGAATGGTGACCTCAGGGCAGGATCCTACCCAGCTAAATTTCCAACTTGTAGAAAGGAATTGAAGAAAAGTTTAGAGCCAGATGTGGTGGTGGATGCCTTTATTCCCAACACTGGGAAGGCAGAGGCTCTCAGATCTCTGAGTTTGAGGCCAACCTGGTCTCATTATCAGGTTCAACGACAGCCAAGCTTAGACAGTACAAGAAAACAGAAAGCTGGTGAAGTTGTAACCAAACAAGGGGGCCATGTTCCAGCCCCAGCAAACAGCAGAACTTGGCAGCTTCCGCCATGTGGTTCTGGCTTTAGAGTTAAGGATAGAAGAAACAGTTTATGGAAGTTGCTTCCACACCTAAGGATAGCCACTGAGGCTGGGCGTGTGTCAGGGGTGTCCCTGAATGGAGGCCTAATAGAGAGGCTGTTTCATGAAGCTGTGAGGCTGAACCCTGCATTGCCTTGGAGAACCATGGTTATATTTCTTCTCTCTCCCTCTCTAGAACACATCTGGAAGGGACCTCACTCTAATTCTAGTGACTCCAGCAACTGTCAAGGTGCCTGAAAGCAGATACTGGTCCATCACTCCCAAGCCCAGCTTTGGAGACCAGAGAAAAATATGAAGTAGATAGATGGTTTTGTGAGATCAAGACATTTTAATGGACTTAGATTTGAACAGTTTAAAATCTTCTCTGTTCTAGACTCTCCTTGTTCCTGCCTAGGGTTTGCAAGGCTGATAACTCTTGCTTTTGCCTCTCATTCACATTTCCATCAGTCAAGGACTTCCTTTCCTCCCTGCATTTGACTGCTAAACAAATGTAACAACTGGTGTACTCTTGGGGTCTGAAGTACTCTTATAGCCTCTTAGAGAGGAGTACCCCAACTGCCATGCCCATTCAGCTCAAAGAAGCCAGATCTGTCTTTGCCCCAAATCCATAATGGCAAGTCTCCCCCCATCAGAGGGGAGAATGATGAAAACAGGAGGTAAAAATCAAGCAGCGAGGTGCAAGGACCCTGAAAACAACAAGTTCAGAAATGGCCTTAGGTTGGGGCATGGTGGCACATGCCTTTAATCCCAGCATTCAGGAAGCAGAGGCAGAAGGATCGCTGTGAGCTCAAGACCAGCCTGTACTATGTAGAGAGACCCAGTCTTGAAAGAAAGAAAGAAAGAAAGAAAGAAAGAAAGAAAGAAAGAAAGAAAGAAAGAAAGAAAGAAAGAAAGAAAGAAAGAAAGAAAGAAAGAAAGAAAGAAAGAAAGAAAGAAAGAAAGAAAGAAAGAAAGAAAGAAAGAAAGAAAGAAAGAAAGAAAGAAAGAAAGAAGAAAGAGAAG
>CABHPQ010166051.1:21233-34897 GCA_902168405.1 Peromyscus aztecus
TGAAAAGGGTTAAATTTGGGCGGCTGGGGAGATGGCTCCGTGGAAGTCCCTAGTTTGGCATCTGTTGCTGTGGCTACAATACCATGACCAAGAACATCTCCGGGCGGGGGCGTGGGGGGAGGGAAGGGTTTATTTCCGTTCATCATTAGAGTTCATCGTTGAGGGAAGTCAGGACAGGAACTCAAACCAGGAACCTGGAGTGAAGGACTGCTGCTCACACTGCTTTACCCTCGTGGTTTGTTCAGTTGACTTCTTACAGAACCCAGGACCACTTTCCCAGGGGCGGCACTGCCCACAGAGGGCCATGCCCCCACCCCCACATCAGTCATCGATCAAGAAAATGCCCACAGGCATGTCCACAGGTCAGTCCAGTGGAGACAGTTCCTTAGCTGAAGTTCCTCCCTCCCAAGTGCCTCTGGTTTGTGTCAAGTTGACAGAATTGACCAGCGTGGTTGGGCAAGTGCTGCTTTATAAGCACAAGGACCAGAGTTCAACCTCCAGACCCAAATTTAAAAAAAAAAAAAAAAAAAAAAAAAAAAAAAACCTGGGCGTCATGGTGCACACTGGCCATTCCCGTGCTTCGGATTCAGACACAAGGGCATCAATGGAGCTTGCTGGCTGGTCAGCTGAAGTTCCAGGCCACTGAGAGATCTCCGCCCCCCAAAGTGGAAGGGAGTGGGCATTGCCTGAGAACAACATCTGAGGTTGACCTCTGGCCCCTACCTATGTGTGCACAGGCGTGCCTGTACAGGCACACATGTGCACCTGCACACATATATCCACAGATATGTATACACACACAGACCCAAGGATTAAACTCGGGACCTGGTCAAACGGAGTAGATAGGCCTCCAAAGCTCACCTTGACAGTGACATCAAAGGAGGTCTTTGCTTGCTACTTCATGGAAGAAGTAAAGTTGAATGAGGTGTAGAAAAGGAACAAGAGCCGGGCAGCGGTGGCGCATGCCTTTAATCCCAGCACTCGGGAGGCAGAGGCAGGCGGATCTCTGTGAGTTGAAGGCCAGCCTGGGCTACAGAGTGAGTTCCAGGAAAGGCTCAAAGCTACACAGAGAAACCCTGTCTCGAAAAAACAAAACAAAACAAAACAAACAAAAAAAGAAAAGGAACAAGGAAACAGGACTCTTGAAGGGTGCTGTGAACTAGATAGACCTCAAAACTGTCTATACCAATTAGCAAAGGAGAACATAACACACATTCTCTGTTGGGTTTTTGTTTTTGTTTTGTTTTGTTTTGCAACAAGGCTTCCCTGTGTAGTTTGGCCTGTCGTGGAACTCAGTAGACCAGGCTGGCCTCGAACTCAGAGATCTGCCTGTCTCTGCCTCCCACACAGTGGGATTAAAAGTGTACACCACCCCATCCAGCAGAACACACATTCTGGTCTGGATCACATGGAATGTTTTGCAGGATACACCATGTGCTAGGCCATAAAAGAAATTTCCATAAACTGAAAGGGTTCCAAGTATACAGCGTGTATTCTCTGATAACCATGAAACTAGAAATGAATGATGGAAAGAAATTTGGGGAATTCACAAATCTATAGAAATTGAACAGTACACTCTTGGAGTCGGAGCCTTCAAGTTGAACCTTAAATGTCGGTAGGGATTTTTACAAAGTTAACAGAGTATCAAAGCAAGGCCTCTAGATTATTTAGGCACCAGGAGCTCCCCAATGTGGCTGCTGTGGGCTGTAAGTCAGGGGAAGTTGGCGGGATGGAGGTGGCGGGGTCTGTGAAGGTAGACTGAGGCTTGAACACCACACTAGGAGCTCAGGCTTCCGTCTGCAGGGCGGAGCTGTGACGACTGTTTTGGAACACAGAAGAAAGCTGAGCAGATAATACTTGGTGTGTGGATCCCTGTGTTCCTTCAGTTAATTTGCTAGATGATAAAATCTTCTGAGGACACAGTGCAGACCTCCAGACTAAGGGACAGAGAATTTTGAGTCAGCCATTCTGGGAAAGTGCTCGTGGGAGGCTGGACAGTGACCACTGAGGACAGCTCCTGTTTTGGATCTGTGTCTTTCACGTCATGGCTGACCAAGGATCCCCTCACTGTACCTGGGTCTTCTGTTCACTGTGTGCCGGATCTCATCCATGTCAATAGATAAACAATTAGGAGATAAACAAATCACAGATAAACAATTCATGTGGCATTTCTGTGGCGAGATGTGTGGAAAGACCAGTGGGGAAATGGCTTCTCCCCTGGTGACCCCAATTTCAGTGAACCTGTTCCTATACTCATGGGACTGGTCACTCCCTCCCGCCCTCCAGCTCACAGGCGCTAGAGAGAGGGAGCCTGGCCAACTGGTATAAACTTTGGCCTCGTGTTATCATTTTCCTCAGAAACTCAGAAGTGGCCAAGCAATTCAAAGGTCTTTTATGATGAGGAGGACTAAAGTCAGCTCCAGCCATTAGCTATTGATTTCTCCTTATCACACCTTGGGCGAAATCCTTGTTCCAGTTTTACAGAGTGAAACTGATGCCTTGGGGTGATTCCAGGAGGCCCCCAGAAGATGCTAAGAGGCCTTATCACAATAGCCTTGTTCTAAGAAGGAAGTTTCCTGAACTTGTACCCCTTGAGGCTGTGAGTAACAAGACTCAGTGTCCTACC
The DNA here is from genome assembly GCA_902168405.1 of Peromyscus aztecus. NCBI lineage: Eukaryota > Metazoa > Chordata > Mammalia > Rodentia > Cricetidae > Peromyscus > Peromyscus aztecus. Next base: position 23,860 of record CABHPQ010166051.1, read on the forward strand.
CCAGAGATCAGAGCAACACCAAAAGCCAGGATTCTGTCTCTCCTGGCTAGAACTTGGAAAGGATCCGGACCCTTTCATCCAGCAATTCCTTTTCTGGGAACCTCTTGTAAGGAATAAATCTGCAATGTGGACAAGGGGTAGGGAATGCGGTATTATTTGCACACCCTGAAAAGTGAACTCACCACAGCATCGAGGAATATTGATATTTGTTGCACTAGACTGTTGGCAAAGCATTTTGCCTGTATTGTCACACTGGCTCCTCACAGGAGCCGTGTATGGGAAATACACGTATTTCCCCATTTTGTAGATAAGGAAACAGCCTAAAGAGATTCCTTAAGATCTAACAGCTACAGCACATCAGAGACTGGACTTAGGACAACATTGTCTCCTGTTGTAAAACAAAGGGTAAAAATTGCTGGGTGTGACTACCCCAGGGCTCAGAGGCTGAGGGAGCCTGGGAAGCCTCATGAGACTCTATTTAAAAAAAAAAAAAAAAAAAAGCTGGTGGTGACAGCCGCTATTAATCCCAGCACTCAGGAGGCAGAGGCAGGCCGATCTCTGTGAGTTTGAGGCCAGCCTGGCAACAGAGTGAGTTCCAGGACAGCCAAAACTATACAGAGAAATCTGTCTCAAAAAACAAAAACAAAAGAGCTGGGGATGTAGCTCATCTGGTAGAGTGCTTGCTTAGCGTGCACAAAGCCCTGGGTTCGATCTCCAGCAACGCCTGAACTGGGCAGTAACACATCCCTTTAATCCCAGCACTAGAGAGGGAGATACGTGAGGATCCAGAGTTTAAAGTCATCCCCAGCCACATAGTGAGTTAGAGGCTTGTCTAGATAATTGAGACCAAAAAATAAAATAGTCTGAGGAGACGGTTTAACGATTAAAAGCATGAGCTGTTGTGCCAGAGGACCCAAGTTCCCATCCTAGCACCCAGGAATGCAGAACGGATCATACAAAAAGATGGTTCTCAGCTGGGTGGTGGTGGTGGTCCCAGCACTTGGGAGGCAGATCTCTGTGAGTTCGAGGCCAGCCTGGTCTGCAGAGTAAGTTCCAGGACAGTCAGGACTGTTACACAGGGAAACGCTGTCGTTAAATAAATAAATAAACAAATAATAAAGAAATAAATAAGAGGATGGCTGTCAGTAGAAGGACCCTGAGGGTCAATTTGGACCTGACTGGAGCTGTCCCATGGAGGTTTGGGAAAGCTTAGACCACCTCACTCAGCCTCTACCTCACCGTGCCCAGGAAGCAGCAGAGAAGAGAAGCCAGGTTGAGGAAAGGCTCAGAAAGTAATTCCAGGAGACACGGCACATACCACAGGCCCTAGGTGACATGAGAATCCGAGAGCGGTTTCCAGCGACATGTCTGGACACAGAGGCTAAGGGACAGGCGCATCTTAGGGCAGTCATACCAGTGAGCCCCCTTCCGCCGACCCTTTAGAAAAGTGTCTGTTTTTTTTTTTTTCAAAAACATTACTTTTCTGATCTATATACACTATCAAAACCCAAGCACGATGCTTGTTGGATAAACAGAGCTTCGAAACAGCCTAAGTACCCCCAGGAGGACCGTGAAGCTGTCCAAAGGCCCAAATAACTCCATAGGGGCCCCCAGGGCTCTGCCAGAGAGGCTGGGCAGCTGCAGGACGGTAATGAGACCAGCAGGGCCCGTGCCAAGGAGGCTGGAGAGATCGGGGCCAGAGGGGACTGGTGGAGGTCAAGGTCAGCCCGGTATTGCCCTACCAGCCACCTAGAACTTAAGTCTGCTCGAAAAGTGCTGACTTCTCCAGAGACAATAATAGATAGCGCTATATGAAATTTAGGCATGGTGGGGAGGGCTTTCCCTAATATCTTACATTTTTTTTTCTTTTCTTTATTTTGTGTGTATATTTTAATTTTTATTAATAACATTTGAATTGGCATATTGTATGTGATCCTGGGAAAAATACTTCTTTATAAATATAGTTTCTCTTTGAAAGTTAGCTGGGAAGAAGGTTCTGTTTTTACTGCAAACATTCCTGGTTGTTTCCATGTGCTACAGTATGTTTGCTTGTTTCCATGTGTTAAATAATGTCTTATAAAAAAAAAAACTGGCAAATACAAAATGGGGTAGGGACAAGAAAAACATTTTTTACTTAGATGGCTTTGATCTCGTGAGTGAGAGACTTGTTTTATTACACAAAGCAGGTGCTCTGGCAAAGAATGAGTGTTTGAAAAGAAGAAGTTCATCCTAGCAGGTATTCGTGCAGAGGCGTCCACTGCCACTCAAGCACAGTTAGGACCACGGTGCGGCTGCACTGGCCTTCTCTCTCTATTCCCAGTTCCCAGATCAGAAGAAAAAAAAAATTAAGACAGTCTCGCTGTGTAGCCGTGGCTGGCCCCGTAACTTACTCTGTAGACAAGGCTGGCCTCAAACTCACAAAAATCTGCCTGCTTCTGCCTCTTTTGAGTGCTGGGATTAATGCCAAGTGCCATCCCATCCTGTGACAACAACTATTTCCACCTCCTCCTTCTCTTCTTCTTCACATTTATGTAGTGCGTGCGTGCGTGCGTGAGTGCGTGTGTGTGTGTGTGTGTGTGTGTGTGTGTGTGTGTGTGTGTGCCACAGGACATCTGTGGAGAATAGAGAACAAACTCCAATGGTTGACCCTCTCCTTCTACCACATTAGTTCTGAATATTAAGTCTTGGAGGCAAGCATCTTAACCCGCCGAGCTACCTTGCCAGCCCGGGGAAGACCATTCTTGCTGGTTTTCATTCACTTTTGTAGAGAACCTTTGCATGTGTAAGTGCATGCGTGTCTGCTCTGTAGCAATCACGTGCTTATCAAGGGTCTCATTCACGGTGGCCCTGAGTTATGCCGCCAGGTATCTAGGGCATCTTTCCATAGGACGTGTGGAGCTGGGTCGGTTGGGAATTCTGCTGACCTAGAGTCCTTCCTGGTGTTATCAGAAACCCTCACGGCTCCCAGCCTGACATCAGCAGGGCCTTCATGGTCATGGGCGGGGCGGGGGCGCAGTTCAAAGGCTGGCTCTCCTCCTCTCTCCCTCCTTCACTGGCTCCCTCCACCCTCCCGCTCTACTCTCTCTTTTCTTCCCCCTTCCTTCTTTCTCTTTTGTTTTTGCTTTTCTTTCTTATGTGTGTAATGTATGTGCGTGTGTGTGTGTGTGTGTGTGTGTGTGTGTGTGTGTGTGCGCGTGCGCGCGCGCGAGAAAGAGTGCTCATCCTTGTGTGTACATGTAGAAGCCAGAGGTCAACATCAGGCGTCATTCTCTGTCACTCCCCTCCTTAGGCGTTTTCATTTCCTTTTTAAAATTTTTAGATTCATTTTTAAAGTTTCACATACGTGCTTTAGGTTTACGTCGCTTCTCCCCGCTCCTCCCTCCACCCCCTCCTGTGGGCTCCCTCACAAATTCATGGCCTTTTTTTTCTTCTGTAATAATTATTTATGTATACTTGTGATTATATTTAATTATTTATATATAAGTTAGTAAGTACATAAATACAACCTGCTGAGTCCATTTAGCATTGCTTGTCTACATACACGTTTTTAGGGCCGATTATTTTGTAGCGGATAACCAAGTCGGGGGCTCCTCCCTGGGGAAGGCTGATTCTCCTTCAGTAGTCATTTCAACTGTAGCTTTTCATCTAGGAGCGGGGCTCTGTGAGATTTCTCCCATCCACATTGGCATGTCGGCCGGTATTGTCATTATTCAGGTCTTATTTAGACAGTCATATTGTTGAGAGTTCTTGGGTGCAGCTCCCCTATCTGCATAGAAGACACTGTCTCACAGGAGATTTTTCTGGTCCAACTGTGGTGATCTTTCTGCCTCTTCTTCAGAGACGTTCCCTGAGCCCTAAATGTAGGGGTTGTGTTATAGATGTATCAGTTGGGGCTGGGCACCCCCATGGTCAGCGGTTGTCTGTATTTTGACCTGTTGTGGTTTTCTGTAATGGTCTCTGTCTGCTGCAGAAAGGAGCTTCTCTGACGAGGGGTGAGAGCCACACTTACCTGTGGGTGTGAGGATAAGTATTTAGAATGCAGTTGGGAATTATACTGGTTTGCAAAGTGGCAGGGGCAGGTTTTCTTCTAGGTTCCATGACCTCACCAGCCGTGAATAGTTTGGCCATGTTTACAGTACCAGGTGTGGATTCCCTCCTGCTGTGGGGTCTTAAGTCCAATTAGACAGTTCTTGGTCACCCCCAAGATACAGTGCATCTTTGGTGATATTTTGGCATTCTGGTCATTGTTGTGGTTCAAAGGTGTCGCAGCTGGGTAGGATTATTGATTAGTTCCCTCCCTGAGATGCCCTTTTTGGTACTACAAAAGCTAGTTCAGGGACGCAGCTCCTGGGCCATACCCAGTTTGATTCCTGTGTCTGAAGTCTATGGTGTTTTCAGCAAGAGGGTTGGTTTTACCTTCGAATTCTGGGAGGCAACTGAGGACAATGGTAGCAGCCTGTATTGTTTTGGGGTCTCTTGGACTCCCCTGACCAACAGCTCAAAGGGAGGACTCTCATGCTTGGCACCCAGAGTTTTGTTAGGTAGTCCACAGCTCTTGAGGGGAGCATTATGACCCTGTGTGGTGGAACTTCACTGAAACTGTGGAGTGTGGGTGTGTGTGTGTGTAGGTGTGTGTAACTCACTTACACTTGCATGTCATTTTAGGTAAATATAAAACAGTATGATTCCCTGTGGTTCTTTCAAACATCCTTGGTGTTATTTCTCTCTCCCCCCTCCCTCTCTCTCTGTATTGCCTCCCCTTCCCCTCCCCAGGTAAAACCCCTCCCCTTTTACCATTCCCCCTTCCTAGCCTTCTTCCCCCTCCCCCCACTTTCCCCCCCTCGTCAGATCCAGGTATTCTCCCCACCCTCTTTTCCCATGGTCTCTTTCTACTTTTCTGGTTTCTGTGGTTATTCGAGGTCATATACTCACATCTGGAGATTTGGTGCCAGGAACCACAAATAAGAGACAAATGTGATGTTTGTCTTTCTGCATCTGGGTTACCACCCTTGATATAATATTTTCCTGTTCCATCCATTTACCTGCAAAAAAAATCACGATTTCTATTTTTTTTTTTTTACCATTTTCAACATTAAGGTTTTTTTTTCCTCTCTAGGATCAACTTAAATAATTAACAGAATATATAAATGAGCATTCATTCAGATAATGTTTTCTCTGCTTCTAAGTGGCTACCCACCCTATATTTCTAAACAGGATTTCTCACCTAGAGCTCGCTGTTTCCATAGAGTGACTAGCCAGCAAACCTCCAGGATGGTCTTGTCTCTGCCTCCTCAGGACTAGCATCACAGGAGTGTAGTGTTGGAATAAGAACGGCCCCCATAGGCTCATATATTTGAACACTTAGTTATCAGGGAGTGGGTATACTTAGAAGGATTAGGAGATGTGGCCTTGTTGGAGTAGGTGGGGACTCACTGGAGGAAGTGTGTCACAGGGGGGTGGGCTTTGGGGTTTCAAAATCTCAAGCCAGGCCCAGCGTCTCTCTCTTGCTGGTGCCTTCGGATCCAGATGTAGAATTCTCAGCTGCCGTGTCTACCTGTATGCTGCCATACTCCTTGCCATAAGGGTAATGGACTAAACCTCTGAAGCTGTAAGCAAGCCTTAGTTAAATGCTTTCCTTGATAAGAGTTGCCGTGGTCATGTAATCTCTTCACAGCAGTAGAACGCTGACAGAGACAAGGATACCCTCCCAGCTGTTAGCATGTGTGGGTGCTGGGAATCCAACCAGGGGCCTCAGGCCCAGCAAGTGTGTTCCCCACTGAGACATCTCTCCAGCACTTGGTCCGGATTTTTCTCCTGATTTCATTGATTATTAACGTGGGAGGGGGCATGCTCTTGGAAGTCAGAAGACAACTTTTGGGAGGGAGGTCTTTCCTTCTACCGTGGGTTCTGGGGATTGCACAGAAGGAACCTTGCCCACTGCACCGCCTTGCTGACCCCTTGTTCTAGTTTTTTAAAATGAAAAGTTTGCTGTGTCTTCTTTTCCACTCTGATTGCTAATGTAAAAACATATTTTCTATAAATGATGTAGACCATAAAAATGGGTGAAAAAGCACAACCCCTGCCTGCACAGACAGTCAGCTAACATTTGATTATCTGTCCTGATGGTTATTTTTTTCTAGATTAGACATTTTTTTTCTTCATTTTAATCGCTTAAAAGAGTGCAACTTGGTGAACTCAGCATGTTCACAATACTACCCAACCACCACCATTACCTAGTTCTATACGTTAGAGTGCTGTCATCACCCCAGGAGGAAACTGCATTTTTTAATGCTATTCTCGGTCCCCCTTGTCCCCAGCCCCTGGCAACCACCACTCTGCTGTCTGTCTCCATGGATCACAGTGCTGGGTGTTTCCCATGAACGACACCAGGCAGCACGTGGCTTTTTGCATCTCTCTTCCTTCACTTAATATAATGTGTTCAAGACCAATGCATGCTGCAGCGAGAATCAGTTCTCCGTTCCGTTTTAGAGTCAAATAATGCTCCATTGAGTGGATGCAGGGTGTTTCATTGCTACACTCATCAGCTGAGGTGCCTTTGAATCATATTTCTTTTTTTTTAAATTTATTTAACTTTACTTTATGTGATTTGGTATGAAGGTGTCAGATCCCCTGGAACTGGAGTTAGAGACAGTTGTGACCTTCCATGTGGGTGCTGGGCATTGAACCTGGGTCCTCTGGAAGAACAGCCAGTGCTCTTAACCACTGAGCCATCTCTCCAGCCCCTTTGAACCATCTTTCACCTTGCAACTCTTGTGAATCATTTGTGCAAGCATGTGTATGTGCCTTTTTAAAATTTGAAGGCCATTGTCAATTCTAGGGGTTTACAGTTGAGGTGGGATTGCTGGGGGGCAACCGTCGGCCTATGCTTGACTTACTGAGGAAGCCACAGACTAGTCAGCCCAGGGGCTGTGCCACTCTGCCTTCCCGTCAGCAAAGCCCAGGGCTCCTCGCAAAGCCCAGGGCTCCTCGCCAGCCCTTGCTAGTGCCCTTTGCTCTGGGCATGCCGTGGTGGCTTCTTGTGGTTTGGAATTGCGCTTCACTGATGACAATGTCAGTCAATGTCTTTTCACACCCTTAATGGCCATTTGTGTATCTTCCTTAGAGAAAATTTATTCGAGTCTTTGGTTGTTTGCATTTTCTGGTTGAGTTGTAAAAATTCTTTCTGTATTCCACATCTTTCTATAATCAAACATATAATTTCCAGATACATTTCTTCCACTCTCTGGGTTTCCTTGAAACAGGGGTGCTTTATATACAAAATTTTTAAATTTCAATGAAGTCTGATTTATCTGTGTGTGTGTGTGTGTGTGTGTATGTGTGTGTGTGTGTGTGTGTGTGTGTGTGTGAGAGAGAGAGAGAGAGAGAGAGAGAGAGAGAGAGAGAGAGAGAGAGAGAGAGAGACTTTTGGTTTAAGAAACTATTTACGCTTCTGGAGTCTTCTGAAAGTGTCTATCCCCAGCTAGCCTCCACTTTGAGTTGGTTTCGTGTATGGTGTGAGGTAAGGTCCAGTCTCATCCTCTTGCTGTTCCTTATCCAGTTAGCTTAGCACTGTTTGTGGAAGAAACTCTTACTCTCTTCAACAGCCTCAGAGGTACCTGCTTGAAGACCAAGTGACCCCAGCTGCATGCGCTTCCTCTGGGCTCTCAATTGCTGAATTGTTTACCTGCTGCTTTTAAGACAGGATTTTACGTGTCCCAGGCTGGCCTCAAACTCACTGTGTAGCAAAGGATGCCCTAGAACTTGGGATCTTCCTGCCTTCACCTCTAGAGTGCTGGGCTGGAAGTGTTCCTCTTCTCCAGTCTCCATACAGTGTTTTAAACCAATATTTTCTTACTTGGCTGATAATGGGCATCTTTCTATATTAGCATAGAAGGAAAAGAATCATTTTATGCCATTTACTGGATGTCCTACAATTAGTTTCAACGGTCTCTGATTATTAACAATCTTGATCACTTCAAATTTTTAACTACCAGAAATAAGGCTACAATGAGTTTCCTTCTAATGTACATCTCTGTGCACTTATCTAATTAGTTCCTTTGGATAAAGTCCCAGAAGCCAACTTATTAGGTCAAAGGACAGGCATTCTTTTAAAGCTTTGACGGATGTTTCCAAATTTTCCTCCAAAAATATCAGACCATCACCTTCTCTGAACAGCATTTGCAGGCGCCTGTCACCCAAGCAGAACCCAGACACCTTTTCCCCAATGTCACTTACAGGCAAAAATACTGGGAGACCTGACACACCCCTTCACCAGACAGTGAGTGTGAGCAGGGCCGTGACATTGCCTGTCGGCAGAGGCAGCCTCCTCCCAGGCCTGCAAGTGCGTCAGCCAGTCACTTGGGATTCTTAATGCCAAGACACTTTGTCTGCCATTTGGGGTTCTGTCTGTCATCTGTCCATGGTTCCTTCTAGACTTCAAGCAGCAAAGGGGACAGATACTATCTGGCTTATTCCCTGTGTGGATTTCATGTCTTATGAAGTACCCAGGACAGGGCATTTCTCATAACATGTAAAAGTAACCGTTAGGACAGGGGCCAAGACAGCTTACCAGTGAGGGATGAGGGTGACAAGGGTACTTTCCCTTTTTGTATCTCTAATGTCAGCACAAGTCTTTGTCGCCCAGCAGCTGTTCCCTGTTTGTTAACCGAATAAATGAGAACAACTCGCTCTGGACTCTCAATGGTGGGAACCACGCCTTCCTCCTTGCCACATTCACTTGCTGACATTCATTCCAATGCCGTTTTCCTCGGCGAGTCTACAGCCACGGTCCCTTCGGCTTCTGGGCTGCTGCCATTTTTCTGCAGCCAAACAGAAGGACGCACTGTGTCCCCCAGCACCCTGAAATAATTGTCCAGTGGAGAGAAGCAGGGAGGGAATTGCCCCTCAAGGGCCTAGCTCCCTTTGCTTGGATGTGGTTCTCTGGGCTGGAGTCAGCAAGGAAGCTATTTTTGACTAAGTGGCTACCTACACTCACATGACCCTGAGCAATTCAGGCCAAGGTCATTGAACTTAGTTCATCAAAGACGCTTGAGCAACCAGTGATCTCCTTCCCTGGGGTCCCTTCAGAGAGAAGAACTGGGAGAGACATGCCCATGATGGTTCTGGCCCTCACTGCAAAGCCGTGCAGCATCCCTGGGAGGCTACCTCTCTTCCTCTGTTGTTGCCATGGAACCTGAACAGGATTATTGTATTAGTCACCTTTTTCAATTTTATTTTTTAATTAGTACTTGAGGAGGGGCTATGATGAGTATGTTGCCTGGTGACCAGACTGCTCTGTGGGGTCAGTTTCTCCATCCACCTTTATGTGGATTCTGGGGATCGAACCCAGATCACCAGACTTTCGAGGCGTGTACGTTGACCGAGTGAGCCATCTCATCAGCCCCAAGCTACTTTTCTGGTTGCTGTGACCAATATAACAAGAAGTAACTTCAATAGGAAAGGTTTACTTTGGCTCACATTTTTAAAAGGCAGCTGGGACTTGTGATGGCATCACCTGGGCTCCAAAGGGCTACCTAAACCCTTTTCCTCCAGCTCTGCCATCTGCCACACATACACACAGCCTTGCTCTGGGGCCAGCTACACTCCATGTTTACAGCTTTCCTTGGCTGATGTTCCATAGTCCTGGCATCTCCAACATGCTGGAGTTGCAACTTGAGTTTTAACATCACCGTGTCCATACCATGGAGCCTCCCTGCAGAGATTCCAACCCTGCCACACATTGCCTGGCTTTGACAGCTCCCTGGTGCCACCATGAGTCACTTACGTTTTCACCTTTCATACCAGCAAAAACAGTACCATGCAGACAATGCTGCTAAGTTCCACTGCTAGATGGAGATGCACCCACACTCCCTTAGGCCAACTCTGTAATGGCCTTTGCATGCCTTTGGTGATAGACTCTAAAACACTTTGCTCAACGGTTGTTTTTGGATCAAGGACCTCTTCGGCAACAATTGAAGTTCCTCTTCTCTCTCCTCAAATGAACTTGCATTTTCACTAGATGGACACTGATGGGTAAAGTCATGTCCTCAAGGCACCATTTTTATTGCCCCAGTGCCGAGTGAGAGACTTATGTTGATGTCACTAACCTCTTCAGCAAGTAGAGTTGCTTTTGAATGCGAACCAGTCATGTCTGTAACTTTAAACTCTGCCATGTTCTTGCTGGACTGCACATTTTCCATGACTTTCTGCCCCATTTGTTGTTTTTTTTTCATGGTGTGCATGGATAGGGAGGTGAACAGTAACAATGATACAGCCTGCATGCCATCACATCTTGAAATTTCCTCCACCGAACAAATTAGTGCCTTATTTCTTTGCCCCTACATTCCCAAACTTGATTTAAAGGAAGAAGAAGAAAAAAAAAAAAAAAAGCCGTGTTGGTAAACCTTCAGAACATAATCAATCTTCTCAGATTCCTCCCTTGAAAATGTGACATGTGATTTCCAAACATAGGCTGGTGCACACAGTTCCCATTGGACTGTTCAGGTGAGAAATCCTAACATGCTCATCGTCCAACATTCCCCAGTCTGTGGTCAGTCTTTGACTCAGCGATCATTGTCTGAACAGCTCCCATTGATCCATCAAGTTTTACTGCAGATTCTGAGCAGTGTCCTGAAGAACTTCAGCTCCTGCATTAAAACCAAGAATGTGTTCATCTAAAGCAACAGATAAGCCCTCTTTTGTTGGATTTGCTTTAGCAATTACATTCTGTGTTAGACAATCCCTGAATGAAAATACAAATTGCCTTAAACATCACTGGGTAACCATCCAGACCCAGAATCTGAAGAAGGTTAGCTAGAGTCTTAAAATCAGGATTATTTACGGCCAAGTTATCAATGGCTCTGCACTTTTAGTTGGATTGTCCATATTGTTTGTATCATCAGATACTAAGTCCTTGTGTTTCTCACCATCATCTCCATATTCAAGTTCCACAGCTAACCTAAGCAGCCAGCCAACTTACCGCAGACCTTGAATCTTGAAGAACAGTGAGTATCTCCAATATACTTTGTTGTTGTTGTTG